>PVJA010043667.1:0-16631 GCA_004027025.1 Myocastor coypus | reverse complement strand
TTTTTTTTCTTTTTTTTTTTTTTCTAAGCAACATCAATAGGGAAGTGGGGCATGCAATATGTCAACTTTCAAAGAAAAGAAAGGGGAAAAGAAAAAACAAGTAATGTTGATTTAGAAGGGTTAATGTTTAATTGTTTGATCAATCTTATATACCTATATGTATTAATCTAAACTGATCTGATGACGAAAATATGTAATATAACCATTGTTAAATTTAAACAATAAAAAATTGAAACTTTAAAAAAAATAAATATCCAAAAGAGAGAGAAAAAATAAATAAAAAAATTAAAAAAATATGTAAAGAACTGTCAAAACTAAATAGTAAAAAACAATCACATCAGCAAATGGAAATAAAATTAATTTTATTGAAGTCAAATATGCAGGTGACAAAGAAATATAGGAAATAATTTCAACTTCATCAGCCATTACAGATGCGCAAATTACAGTCACAAAGTGATATCATCTCCCCATAATAGAATGTCTTAAGAAAGTTATACCCCTAGATATTAGCGGGTATGAGAAGAAACAGGAACAGTCATATATGGCTAGTGATCTAAAAATGGCATAGTCAGTCTGAAAAAGGAGTTTTTATTTTTTATGAATTTTTAATTTGTTTTTTATGTTATAGCCGACTCAGCCAGCCCGGGGGGTGGGGTTGGAGCAGCATGTGGTGATGGGGATTGAACTGTGGTCCCTGCGGTTGTCTCAGCTTGCTTATGCAGGCTCTTTAGACAGCTGAGCCATCTTGCTGGCCCTATTTTTTATTAATAATGGTGAGGAAGAAATAGCAATGAGACAGTTTCACAACACATTTATAGAATAGATACAATAGTTAATATATTGCATATTGTTGTCTTCGTAGTTGTTCAGGTGCCTTAGTCCCCTGAAGTATCTGACTTTTTTTCTCAGTAGCCAACTAACTGCTATTTTTAAAAAATGCCTCGTATACTTATTTATCTATATTCTGGGCAATTTTTAGTATATAGTACATTTATTATTAACTACGGTCATGATGTTAATAAATAGCCTGAACTTACACTCATCGAAATGAAATTTTATATCATTTGAGCAATATTTCCCCAGTTACCTTTTGCCTTGCTCCTGGCAACACCTTCGAATTCTCTGTTTGTTTCCATTTAACTTTTTAAAAATCCCCCATATAAGTGAGATCATGCAGCATTTATCTTTCTCTACTGTGCTTATTTCACCTAGCACAATGTTCCTCAGGTCTATCCAAGGTGTTGCAAATGACCTGTGTTTTAAGCCTGAGTAGATTCCTTCTACTGAGAATATCTGGTAGAGTCGGTTTAGTAGCCAAGTATGCCTTTATGTGGACACCATATACCCATATAATTCCCAGTATATGACATATATCTGTGTACCATTTTTCAGCTACTTGCTTTCTACAAAATACTCAAATTACTAGTGCGTGTGTTTCTTTTTTGGCAGTACTAGAGATTAAATCCAGGACCTTCACAGTGAAATACATCGATCTTTGTTTGAGACAGGGTCTCATTAAATGCCTAAGCTGCCCATGGTGGGCTCCAACTCACAGACCTCCTCCTCAGCCTTGCAGAGTTCTGAGATTGCAGGCTTATATCAGCACTCTTGGCTACGTGAAATGCTTTTGACTCTGAGGTGAAGAATTGTCATACTTACAAAAGCCATAAACTTTAACATCATATCAGATATACTAATTTTACAATTAAAAGCAAAATAATAGAGCTGATATTTCATTTTTAGTAAGAGTGAATAGATGGAGAAAACATTTTATCAAATTCAAATTCACAGTCAGCAATATTTAGATAATACCAGAATTTCATTCCCACTAATTGGCATTTTAAACTGATGATATCACTGAAAAATCTCTCCTTTTGTAATTAGTTATCAAGAAAGAACCTTGATGAATTGCCTAATTCTGTTTTACAATTGTAAATACCTGTGTCTTTCGTACTTATCAAAATTGAATCCATAATAAAATGTCTGGTGGCAATTATTTGCAAAAATTAGGACAAAATATGCTCACAGTAAATTTTAGCCTGTTTCTCAGTGAGGAGAGGCTATCAATATGATTCACATTGTGAAGTATTTGAGAATCAATGCCCTTTGAAAACACTATGAAATTCTGACATATCTAACTCAATCTTGTGAAGTAAGTACAGCTTTATTCAAAGTGAATATAATATATATATATACCTTATCCAACAACTACTACACATGTGCACAGAAAATTATTTTATTTGCAGTACAGGGAACTGAACTGAAGACCTTGCACTTGCCAGGCAAGTACTTATTCTACTGACCTATCTCCCTGGCCCCAGAGACGAATTTTAAATTACTCCTCTAGTATGCATTCACTGCAACTTCAATCATTTTGACATCTGCTAGCAAACAGTAAGAAAAAATTTGTTAATGGAATTATAAGATTGAGAAATGGGAAAATATTAGCCTAAGTTCCTCTGTGAATTGAACAAGGACATCAATTTTGAAATTTTAGTTGAAAACCCTCAGATAGTCTTGCAGAAACAAACAAACCATAAAAAATAAAAAAAATTCTGGCAGACAAAGCCCAGAGGTCATTGGAAGGAGGACCTAGCAGCTAAGCCTAGCAGAATGAAAAAAAAAAATCTTCAAACATTCTTTGCAGTTTAATCAATTTGTCAGATCTTTCCATAAAAGTTTTCTGTGATTCTGTCCTTTGCTGATCAGCTCTACATATACAAAAGTCAACCTCTGTCTTTCCGGCCATCTCTTCTCTACTCTTTTTTATATACTTTACAATTCTTCTATTAGAGAAACGATGTGATATTTAATCTTCTACATCTCACTTACTTCACTTGACATTAGAGTATCATGATTCATCCATTTTCTTATAAGTGACTCAACTTTGTCTTTCTGCATAGCTGAATAATAATCCACTGTGCATATGTGCCATTTATTCTTCATCCATTTGACTACTGATGTGCATCTGGGCTGTTTCCATAGTTTAGCTATTGGAATTGCACTGTTATAAACAAGGGTATGCAGGTATAACTATTGTATGATGTCTTTAACTCTTTCAGGAAATACCAGGAGAGATACAGCTGTGTCACATGAAATTTCCATTTAGTTTTTTAAGGAATGATCATACTGATTTCCACAGGGGTTGTAGTAGTTTACATTTTCATCAACAAAGTTGAAGGGCCCCTTTAAAAGAAGATTAGCACTCATTATGTATGGGTGAGAGGAATGTGCATAGCTTGTATTGCATTCTTTATACCCCGAGGATTGTTTCAGATATACTGTGGTGCGTATATTGTACTTTTATAGGGAGAAACAAAAATAGATGTCAGTTTTTAAATGAGAAAAAATGAGGGGTTTCTCTTCTCTCACATCTTCATCAGCATTTATTATTATTGTGTGTGTGATGATTAATATTCTTGAGTAATATAAAATCTGAGTTGCTTTGATTTGCATTTCTCTAATGACTAAAGATGCTGAACATTTTCTTCATGTACTCAGTGGCCATTTGTACTTCTTCTGAAAAGTATCTATTCATTTGCCTTTTATTTGACTGGATAATTTGTTTATTGAAGTCTAAGTTTTTTAGTTCCTTATTCTTTGTAGACATTAGTGATCTATCAGAAGGTTGCCTGGAAATTTTTTCCTTATTCTGTATGTCTTTTTACTGCTGACTTTTTCCTTTGTTATGTAGAAGCTTTGTAAATGAAATATAACTCTATTTGTTATTTCTTTGCTGTAATTCTCATGTATTCATTCATTTAATTAAAGTATCATGACACTTTAAAATTCAAATTAGGAATGGATGGAAATATTTGAATTTTCTGAGCTAAGTTTAAAATGATCAATGCATAGAGCTCATTTAAATAGTAAGTTTTATTAAGTAGGAATCCGAGAAACTGCTTTTTAATGAGAGTATGGTCAGGCATGCTAAATGTATACACTTTAATGAATTTACAAATATCCTTGTAAATGAGCCTGGCTGGTATTTATACTTTCCAATTATGGTTTAAGAATAAAAACATAGAATTCAAAGAAAATAGATGTTCCATTCCACTGTTAACATTTTTCATTAGTGCATGGTAATATACAAAATTATGATATTAGTTTTGGGGAACTGACATGTGTTCGTTTTGAAGAACAGGAACATTGACAGTTTTCAACTCTTTTATATCTCTCCCCTATACCTTGACCCAATTTTCCCAGTTCCAAGAGCTAAACTTTAATTTTCCTATCATCTGTCATTTTAATCATATATTTATTTATATTTTGAATTACTTATGTAAGAAGAAACAAAAACATTTAAGTTTCAGATTCTATCTTATTTTACTTTCTTTTGTAGGTTGTTTAGGCCCTATTAAGACCAAAACTGATCTCTTTCCAAGGATTTCTCAGGAAATTATTGATTCATTAATTCAGAAATATTTATAGATTACCTACTGTGTTACATCATTGTTCTGAACACATGCACAAAATAAAGGTTGATTAACGGATGTGTGACAGAAGTCTAATACTGTTATACAATTAATCAATCCATGAAAATAAAATCATGGTTCATGTCATTTAAGAAAATGTTGACAGAATATAGAAACAAATGAGATTTTTGTGACTTAGGTTACTACAGCACGTTTATATTCTAATAAGAGTGATAGAAAATAGACTACAGGATAAAAGTGGAATTTTATAGAAACATCATTCTTGAAGTGAGGAAAAGGGTAGGGGTGGCAAGGCACAGATGTGAGGAGATTGGGCTTAGATTGGAGCCATACAGTTTATCTGTTGAAACTAGGAAAGGAAAAATGTATGGGTGCACAGCCAGTGAGATTGTAAAGTGAGAGAGATATGCATCGAGTTTTAATCTGTGGCATGTGCAAAGTCAGTTTTCATAGAAACATATATTAAAGAGGCTATCTTTCTTCCAGTGAAGGTATTTGGCTCCTTGGTCGAAGATAAGGTGCAGAGTTATTTCTATATCATCTGTTCTGTTCTGTTCTGTTCTGTTCTGTTCTGTTCTGTTCTGATCTGTTGCTCCTCAGGTCTGTTCTTGTTTTTGTTTTTCTGCCAGTCCCATGCTGTTTTTTTTTTTTTCTATCACAGTAGCTCTGTAATATTATTTTAAGTCAGGACTGTGATTTCTTGTACTTTGTTCCAAAGCTAGTTTTACTATTCTAGATCTCTTCTGATTCCAATGAGTTTTAGGATTGTTCTCTCTAATTTTGTGAGAGATGCTGTTGGTATTTTGATTGGGATTGTGTTAAAACTGTATAGCAGTTTTGGAAATATGGCCATTTTTACTGTTGGTTCCTCCTACACAAGCACAAGGTATATCGTTCTCTTTTCTGATATCTTCTTTGATCTCCTTTTTCACAGTTCTGCCGTCTTTAATGTAAAAGTCACTTCTTTCATAACATTTATTTCTACATATTTTGTTTTTTTTCCCTGTTATTGTGAAAGGTGTGGTTTTCTTAATTCTCAGTGACTTTGTCATTTGTGTATAGGAATGTACCCAGGAATGTAGAGCACTGGACCTTGTGTTCTGCCACAGTACTGGATTTAGTTATTAAGTCTAGGAGTATTTTGGTACAGTTTTTGGATTCTTCTATGTAGAGAGCTTCATGACATTTGCAAAAACTCATGATTTATCTTCTTCTTTTCCTACTCTTATTCCTTTAATTTCTCTCTCTTCTCTAATTGCTCTAGTTAATGTTTCCAGAACTATGTTAATTAGGAGTAGTGATAGTGGGGATGCATATCTTGCTCCTGCTTTTAAAGTGAACACTTTCAGTTTTCTTCACCCATTTAGTATCATGTTGGCTGTTTGTTTGTGATAGATGGCTTTTGTCACACTGAGATAAAACTGCTTATTCCAGTTTTCTGTAGGTTTTGAAAATGATGACTACGTGAAGTTTGTCAAAGTATTTTCTCTGTCTAGTGAGATAATCTCATGATTTTTGTCTTTTAAACCTAGACCCATGTACTACACCAAAAGTGAAATGGATCAAAAATCTAAACTTTAAAACAGAAACACTTCACATACTGGAAAATAAATTAGGTAAAGCTTTTGAAGACATAGGTATCGTAGGTAAAGAGTATCATTAATACCCCAATCAAACAGAACATATTACAAAGAATCAACAAATGGGATCTCATCTCACAATATCAAAAAGCTTTTGTGCAGCAAGAGAAATTATAAACAAAGTGAAGAGACAACCCACAATATCAAAGGAATAGCTGGCAATTTTTTCCCATATTGTGGAAATATATGAAGTTCTCAAAAAATCAGATACAGGTTAGGAAGATGGCTCAGCATAAGTGCCTGCTTGACAAGCGTAAGGACCTTAGTTTGATAGTCAGTACCAAAAAAATCAGATACTCCAAATTTAAAAACCCAGTCCAAAAATGGGCATGTGAAATGAATAGAATTTCCAAGAAGTACAAATATCAAGGAAGTGTATATGAAAAACTGTTCAGCTTCACTGACTATTCAGGAGATTCAAATTTAAAGCAACACTGAGATTTCATGTTACCCCAGACAGAATAATATCATCAAGAAATCAACCAATAGCAAATACTGGTGAAGCTTTGGAGGAGCACATACCATTCTACCCTGTTGGTGCGACTATAAATTGGTACAACCTATATGGAAATCAGTGTGGAGATTCCTCCAAAAACTAAAACTAGAAGTTCCATTTGTCTGAACTATTCGCCTTGATTGTACCTTCACAAAAGAGTTAAAAGCTCAGCAGTGACATATGCACACCCATGTTTATAACAGCACAGTTTGTAACAGCTAAACTTTGGAAATAGCCCAAATGCCTATCAGTGAATGAATGGATAAGTAAAATGCACTTCTTTTTTAAATGCACTTTTTATATACAATGAAGTGCTATTCTGGCATAAAGGATAAACTTGAGAGTTTTTAGGTAAATGGATGTATCTTGAGAAATTCAGACACACTTGTGTAAGTATCACACTGTTTCTCTGATATGAGTAACCAAAAATATAAATAAGGGCCAAATGGATGATATATGTTGGAAAATAGGGAGAAAATGTTCATATAGGAAGGCGAGCAAGGGAGAGGGAAGAGAAGGAAAGGAAGGTTAACAGAAAATAAAGAAAAGAAAATGGGCAGGGGAGATAGCTCAGTGGCATAACTGCCTTCCTGGCAAGAGCAAGGTCCTGAGTTTGATTCCCAGTACCAGAATAGAAAGAAAGAAAGAAAGAAAGAAAGAAAGCAAGAAAGAAAGAAAATAAAGAAAAATGAAACCAAAACTGTTGTGAATAAGGAGGGAAAGAGGGATTAACAGGAGGGGAGAAAAACAGGGAACAAAGAAGAAGCAAGATATAGCACATATAAGTATGTTTGCATTGATTAATGTTATCATTATGTTTATCAACAGTGCCAATACAATTAATTTTCATTGTATTCAATAAGAAATAACAATATGACAGTTTCAAAACACATTAGTAGTACATTTCTAGTATTTTCCATATGTCAGTATTTATTAACCACATTTTTGACGGGTCTTCATTACTGAGAATGAGGTAAGAGAAAAGTTTGAGAAAATTAATATTATGGTACTTCTATCCAATTCCTCCATCATTTAATGTCCTTTTCCCACCAATATATCTAAGAGCAAAAAGGAGCATGAAGTTATAACACATTTGGATATGGGCTTAACTGTGACTAGAAAAAGAATGGTAGAATGAGAAATCAGTACCAGTCATCAACCCATGAGACCTTTTCTTACTCTTTAGGGCATTTCTTCTCTTCTTTTTTGGGTGGCATTTAATTTTGAGACAGTATGAAAAGGAAATCCCAGCAAAGAAACTTTCATTGCCCAAATGGATGCTATGAAAGTTTCATGGGAATAGAGAATAGTTGTTATAGAGGGGCCAAGAAGATGGCTCAGAGTTTCTAAAGCACCTGCTTAGGCAAACTTAGGCAACTTCAGGGACCGCTGTTAGAACCCCAGCAAAACATGCTGCGCCAGCCTCGCCCACAGGGCGGGCTCATCTCTTTTTCAAGAAGTTTCTTTCCATCAACAGTTTCTAAGGTAATCTCTAAATTTAAACCAATTCACTGGAATCTCTCTCTCTCTCTCTCTCTCTCTCTCTCTCTCTCTCTCTCTCTCTCTCTCTTTCTGTGCATGGTTACAGCACAGAGTCTTGAGTCAGAGTCAGAGTCTTGAGTCAGACATCTGTCTGACTTACTCTTCTCTCATTGCTGGGACAAATACTTGACACTCAAAATGAAAGAAGGAAAGGTTTATTTAGCTCTCAGTTACTGTGGGTTCAAGTCCACACTCAGGGGGCTCCAAGGCAAGGTGGCACATGGCAGAGGTCAACCTTTCATGGCAGCTGAAAGCAGCAGAACAGCAAGAGCAAAAGAGAGCAAAAGAGAGGAGTAACAGCAACAATGACTGCAGAGAGCCAGTCTGTCTCCCTTTAAATTGCATTCAGGCTCTGACCTGTGATCCAGGCCTGGAGTAGTAGGACTGACACCCATAATCCCAGCAGCACTCACACCCATAATCTCAGCACTTGATTATGAATTAATCACAAAATCTAGAAGTCTGCCCCATGTCTGCATGAGGCTTTGATGGAACAACTAGACACAAACCACAAAAACCTGTATTAGCAACAACTTAGGACACATAACTTTGTAAATTGCCTTACATACTCCAGTAGACCTCTGTCTCTGTGAAGTTTCTATTTAAATCCACCTTACGCATGATACACTCCCTTTCTGAGACTGTATACTAGCAGCTGTTTGGCTGAATTTTGACATTGTAAATATGATGACAGCAGTTTAAATAGCTATTTCTTCCTTAAAAATAGTCAAGCATTTACTGTGATCATATGCAGAATCTAGGTTATTTGTGCTTTTAAAGGTCTATATTATAAGAACTACATCATGATGCAAAAGAAGATTAATGACCCTTGGCCTTATTTAAAAAACAACAGCAAGTGAGACCTAGTAGAAGTGGTTTTTTTCTGTGTGTGTGTGTGTGTGTGTGTGTGTGTGGTATAAAAAAATCAGTGCATTATCTTGTTGAGTAGCCCTGCTGATTTTGCTTGGTGACCTCAGTCACATGCCTGGCACTTTATAGTAGCCTCTTAGCATCCTTGCAGGCTTGTAACTTTCAGTATACTAAAGTGCTTTCCTCATATGCTAGCCTCAGGGTAGCGCCCAATGGGAGGAAGGTGTAACCTAAACTAGTGACTCACTGTCACTAGCATTTGAGAACTGTGAATTAAACACACAGTGAGACATCACTTCTTTTTGTGAGATAGCTATTCTCAAAAAGGTGAGCAATAAAAAGTGCTGACACAGATATGTAAAAAAAAAAAGGCACCCCTGATATATTATCTGAGAGAATGTAAACTAGTATGGCCACTATAGAAAAGGACATGGAGGCTCCTCAAAAACATTAAAAGTAGAGCAACTCTTTATGTTGTGTATGCATGAACATCCTTATGCTTTTTCTTTTCTGGGACCAAGGATTGAACTCAAGACTCTGCACCTTCCAGGCAAGTGCTTATTCCACTGAGCTATCTCCTCATCCCCACAAATTGAGGGCTTTTTTGGCTGGCTCAGGCTACCTTAATGGTGGGTGTGGCATTGAACCGCCATCCCTGTGCCTGACTGGGATTGCCAGCACAGGCACTTCAAGCACTGAGCTAACCTGAAAGTCCCCTTTACTTTTGTATTTTTAGGGAAGGGTCTACAGGGTGTTCAGGGTCTCACTACTAGATCAGACTCATAGTGACCCACCTGTTTACAGTTTCTCAAGAGCTGGGATCACAGGCGCTTGCCACAACACACAGGCTTCATTGCTATCTCACTGGAGGAGGAGTGCATGGCAGGCCCAGGGAACAAACACCCAGCCCCTGTGCTTGCTTGCAGGCACTTTAATCTGCTGACCTATACGGCCGGCCCATAGACATGATAATCTTAAATAAACAACATTAGTACAAACCTTTCTTCTCACTAAACTGTATATCTATCCTAACTATCTTGTGTATCCATATATATTTTTTCCCACAACAAAATGGTCTTTTATTTATACTCTTGCAAAGTTAGTAACATGAGACACAAGGTTTCCTAGTGACTAATTGCTGACTTTAACCAGACAGGATGTTTATCTCAGGACTGAGGTATCTTGTTCTAGGCCCTGAGGTCTAGTCATACACACATTTGATCTATTTCCTAGCTTCTACATCCCCAACATATTCACTTTTTTTTTTTATTTTTTGGTCAGAGCTGTGTTTCATTGCAGTTAGGGAAGCTGTATTTGGAGAAGTATTTAAAGGACCTTTTCATACTTGATGCCAATCTAAAGATTGTAGGTACTTGAACTCAGCAAAATCACCCAATGTAGACCAATTCTTTTTTTCTTTTCCCCTAGTAACCGGGGATTGAACTCAGGATCTCTGTGGTTGCCAGGCAAGCATTTATTCTATTGAGCTATGTCCCTAGCCCTCTGTATACTACTTTTAAGGACTTTTATTAGCACATTTTTATAGCACAGAATGATGACATTCATTGTAAGAAGTTAGTACATGTACATAACACCATAAAAAAATCAATTCAAACTTTACAAGACTTACACGTGAGACCTGAAATAGACACTTTCCATTCTTTGACTAACATGTCCCAAATCATCACCCCATCAACAACACCAGACTTTGGTAACTATCATTTTACTTTCTGCTTCTTTAAGTTCAATATTTTAAAATTCCATGCATAAGTAAGGTCACATGGTACATATGATTCTGTGTCTGGATTATCTGGCTCAATATAATGTACTCCACATTCATTTATGTTGTCACAAAAGATAAAATTTCTTCTATTTTTAAGACTTAATACAATTCCATTCCATTTTTATATATACCGCATTTTCTTTTTTCCCTACTCACGATGTTTTTATTATATATTGCATACTATTTGATGTTTGTTTTATACAGATATCAAAACAAACTCTACGGTTTATGTGTCCATACCACTATCCACAAATGTTCTAACTGAATGCATCAAAATGTTACTTAACAAGTTGAAGGTCACAGTAAATTCAACCAGATATGCAGAGGAACCTCTGAGAGAAACATGATGGAATATACCAGAGAGAAAGTTTATGTTAATATATTCAGAGTAAAAATATGCTTTACCATTTATGTATGCCATCAATGAGATTTTTAAAAAATTATACATTCCAGGTGATATATATATATATATATATATATATATATATATATGACTCAATAAACTTTTGATAAAGTGAACATATTAGGTCTTGTGTAAGGTACAAGTGTGACAAAATTCAACAAACATAATATACGGGGAGTTTAATACAGGAACAATAATAGTGTGGAAAAATGAGTCATTTGTGGACAAAAGATATATTTTTCACAATAGGCAAAATTTCTATTTTGCTACTAACATATTATCCCTTGGAAATTATGTTTGCTTCAATAATTACTTTTCTTCTCTTTTTTATAATTTTCTTTTCTTTTGAAGAATAAAAACAAGAGCAAGAAAAAATGCAGTAACATATAACAATACATAAGTTACAGATTTTCAAAACAAGAATATGGCCAGGAAGATAGCTCAGTGGCATGGGCACCTGCTTGGCAAGCACAAAGTCCTGAGTTCAACCCCTGGGATGGGAAAACTTGAGTGAAACAATAAAAAAAATGTTAGAACAAAACAAAATTTCAAGACTTGGCAAGGTGGTGCACCTATAATCTCAACTCTTGGGAGGTTGTAAACAGGTGGATCACTGTGAGTACGATCTAGTAGTGAGATCCTGAACACTCTGTAGACCCTTCCCTAAAATACAAAAAAAAAAGAAGTATGTTTAGATCTTGTCCTCTGAATAACTACTGTGAAAACAACAACAACATGCAATGTATTAATTATTGTAAGTTTCCTACTATTTTTGAAACTGTTTTATTACTATTTTATCTTTTTCTCATTAAAATGGATAAAAATAAATAAAAATAAAAATAAAATAAAAGTAGTATATGAAGTTCAATAATGTTTATTCAGTAAAATATATAAAATCTGTACATAGAAAAACATTTGACAAGACATACACTGAAACAGTTGCTTTCAACTCCTCATGTGTAAATTTTCTTCTTTACGTAATGAAGATGAGGGAAAGGAAGAGAGACAGGAAATAAAGTAAGGAGAAAATCAGGAAAGTGGGGCTGGAGTGATAGTTCAGTGGACTAAGCGCCTGCCTGACAAGTGCAAGCACCTGGGTTTGATCCTTAGTACCACATGCCATGCTGGCCCCGTGCTGAGCTGGCCACCAAATCAGACATGGTAGCATACCCCTATAAACCCAGCACTGGGGAGGCTGAGGCAGGAGGATCATGAGTCTAAGCTATGGAACAAGGTCCTGTACCAAATGAATAGATAAATAAATAAAATATTTTTAAATCATGCAAATGTATGTACAGGATAGCTGAGATGATCGCACTACTAATTTTTGTCAGTTTTTAATGTTATAATGTTTAAAGTTTTCTTTTTGGCTAACTCTGTCTGTTAATATCTGTAATCTGAACAACTACATAAAAGACAGCAATGTGCAACACAAAAGGCATGGTTGAGTACCTCTCATCTTGTTCTTCTTTTTCTAAGTGGGTACCATTTCTAATATCCTATCAATTATCCTTATGCTCTCTTTAAAATAAATGTAAAAAAATGTAAAAAGATCAAGAAAAAATTAAATTAAAAAAAAAGAGTGCCGACCAAATAGCTCAGCAAATTAAATCACCTGCAAATAGGTGCAGGGACCAGGGGTTTGATCCCTGGGCCTGCTGTGCCAGCCGTGCCCCCAGCACGTGCTGAGACACTAGGCATGATGGTGCACACCTGTAATCCTAGCTCTTGGGAGGCTGTAAATGGGCAGATCACTGTGAGTCTGATCTAGTAGGGAGACCCTGAACACCCTGTAGACCCTTTGCTAAAATACAAAAAAAAAAAAAAAAAAAAAGAAAAGAAGTTTTATTGAAAGGAAGTGTTAATGTTTAATTATTTGACCAATCTTGCATATCTATATATGAAGATCTCAGCAACAGATTTGGCGATAAATATTCATAATATGACTATCATTATTAGTTTTCTATTCTTGTTTTGAAATTCTGTACCATATCTATTGTATGTTGCTCTGCTTCTGTCTTTGTTTTTGTTTTATACCAGTGGAAAAAAATTACACTGTTGCACTGGTAGTTTCAGTGAAGCCTAAGTCAGTGCCAAGGTTTTATCTCTACCATGGAGCAACAAATCAATATAAGTTAGGCCATTCTTTCCCTCAGGTATCAGCAGCGTCTAGCTGACATCTGTGAGTTCTTCTCTTCCAAAAGGCAACCAGGAGCCCAGAGTTGATGTCTGATCTTTGCCAGAAAGGTGGCAGCAGGGCCAGGGAGGACCCCATACTTGAAACCTACTCATTTACATTAAGGCAGCATAAATAAGCTCATGCTTCTGAATAATCACTGTCAAAAAAAAGAAATCTAGAAAATATATTTTAAATACATATAATTCAATAAAAAGTGAAATACAGCTAAAGCAGTACTGAGAGAGAAATTTATACCATGGATTGGTAACATTACAAAAAAAAAAGCTTCAAATCAATAGTGTAGGCTATTAGCTCAAGAAAGTATAAAAATACAGAATAAAACAAAGCATGCAGAAGACAGCAAATAAGTGTAGACGCACAAATCAATGAAATGGAAAACTGGAGAAAACTAGTGAAGAAAAAGCTGGTTCTCAGAAAAAAATCAATAAAACTGCTAAACTTTTAGGAAGATTGACAATCACTAAAAGACAGAAAACAAAAATGATCATTATCAGATATGAAAAGGAAATATCATTACAGGTCCAGCAGCAATATTTTACCAAGAAACTTAAATAAATTGTACAACTTTGGAAAAAAATTAACTAACTGCTCAAAAGCTACAAACAACCAAAACAAATCTAAGATAAAATGGGTAATCAGAATAATTTTTAAAATATCAACAAAATTGAATTCTTAATTAAAATTCTTCCCCAAAAATCCCTGGGCCAGATGGTCTCAATTGCTAGTTCTACCAAATATTTAAAGTAAAATTAGCAGCAATTAATACAATCTCTTCTAAATAATAGAAGAGCAGAAAATATTTTCAATTCATTTTATGACATCAAAACCAAACAAAAACTGGAAAAACTAAAAGGAAAAGAAAGACTATGGACAAGTTTCTATTAGGAACTTTGATACAACATTTGCATAAAACATAAGCAAATCAAATCTGAAAGTATATAAGAGATCTATTCCAGATATGCCAGTTTCTTTCAACTTTGAAAAGTCTATCAGTTGAATTCAACATATCAACAGTTTAAAGAAGAAAAACCATATGATCATATCAATTAATAGGACATCATATGAATCATTAGTATGATGTAGGAATTAATATAACAATTATTGCAGACAAATATTAGAAAAATTTTATGCCTGGTTATGCTATAATTGCTCAGCGAACTATAGAATGTTCCTTCGCTATAAAAAGGCAAATTCAAGACATTTGTAGGAAAATTGGTATGCTTGGAAAATCCAATGTTAAGTAAAATGAATTAAACATTCAAGCTTAAATAACATATGGTATGTTCCATTTGAATAAGGAAAAGTGTAAGGAAAGAGCAAGGTAAATCCTTAGTAGAAGGAAAGAGAGATTGATCTTTTGCAAATGGAAAGGTATCCAAGAGAGCAAGGGGAGAGAAGAGGGAAAGGGAAAGAGTTAATATGTGTCGTGTAACATGCACAAATACCAACAATGAATGTAAAAATTACGTTGTTAAGATGAACCCAAAACAATATTACCAATAATAATGAAAACTGATAAAAGACATCTAGACATAGAGGGAGGTGGGTTAGGTGGGTAAGGGAATCAAAAAAGAAACAAGATGTATTATGTACATATATCTATCTACTCCCTAAAACTTATATAAACTTTATATTTTGTAACCCGGTACTACTAAAATTATTTTTGTTAAAAAATGACAAAATTAGAAAAAAAAAATAGGGGAGAACGAGCTTGATGAATAATATCTACAAAAATTTAGTGTTTTCTTCCTAGATCAGAAACAGAGCCAGGCTGCCTCCTCAGCATTCTCATTCAACTTATACTGGAAGTATTCATAACAACCATATTTTCTAGTTTATGTATTTGATGTTTGGACATTTTTGTTTGTTTATTTATTTTTATGGCCGGCTCAGCCTGCCCTGAATGCAGGGCTGGCGCAGCATGTGGTGCCCGGGATCGAACTGCGGTCCCTGCAGCCGCCTAACCTTTCCTAAGCAGGCGTTTTAGACCACCGAGCCATCCTGCCAGGCTGATGTTTGGACATTTTTGTTAACCAATTTTAGACATGGTAAAGGACTTACCTGAAAAGATGTCATTCATATGGAAACTAAACAATCTGCGGCCTACAAGCCCAACAATGTCCTTTATCACATTTGGGCCAAATCTCCCTGTCTAATCATCTTGAACCCAGGTAAGGACTACAGGAAACAGTTCCTATACCCCCAACGACCACCAAAATTCTTCTAATTAGTGGATCCTGAACTTGTTTATCCTGACCTGTCTGCTCCTTTCTCTGAGAAATAGGATGAAACCTCTTATCCATACTCCCACTTTCTTCTTCTCCCTCCTTACTGACTGGCCAACTTCCTGGGCTCTCCTCCCCCAACTCATGCTGCTGACTCTTGAATCTTTGAATATACAAAGCTGTTTTCAATGACAGTTATCTCCTGATCTTTTGGCCTCACTATACACTGATACTAAAACCTAGATTTGAAAACAGCCCTCGCAGGGGAGATAGCTCAGTGACATAAGTGCCTGCCCGGCAAGCGCAAGGTCTTGAGTTCAATTTTCAGTACCAAAAAACCAAAGCTCTAGATACAGCTGTTAGGCAAAAAAAAGTCAAATGAGATGAGCAGAAACAAATACAATGGGTCCTGTCTACGGATGATGTGACTATGTAGGGAATCTCAGGGAACCTATGAACAAACAATGCAAAACGAAAACCCTCCTAGAACTAGTGAGTTCAGCAAATTTGCAGAAGAAATGATTAATATGCAAAACAACAGTCACGTTTTTGTATATTAACAAGAAATAGAAATAAAAATGTCACATCATTTATAACTGCTTAATAAAAACATTAGCTATAAATCTAATACTCTCCAAATTAGTCAAAAGGCCAGGAAACAGTAGCTATAAATCTAACAAAGCCGACATAAGATCTGTATCCTGAAAAGTAATTATAAGAATGCTGATGAAGTTAGTCATACAATATCTCAGTGAGTGCAACAACACTGTTTGCATGGACTGACACACTCAGGGGAGTAAAGATGTCAGCTCTCTTGAAACAGATATGCAGGTTTAATGAAATTCCTATTGAAACCTCAGCAAGGATTTTTCTAAAGGAAGAAAAGTTTATTATAAGATTTACATGGGTAGATTTTACACTTAGAATAGCTAAAAGAATTTTAGATTTCGTTTGTTCTTCTGCTTCTAGTCGGTTTAAGTGTTGTGTAAGATTGTTTATTTGTTCCCGTTCTGTTTTCTTAATGTGTGAGTTCAGA
>PVJA010043666.1:0-17155 GCA_004027025.1 Myocastor coypus | reverse complement strand
TTATATACCCATATGTATTAATCTAAACTGATCTGATGATGAAAATATGTAATATAACCATTGTTAAGTTTAAACAATAAAAATATTAAATCATTAAAAAAATAAAACCTCAAGCATGTTAATTTCATTAAAAAAAGAAAGAAAGAGCCTGGTGTGGTGGCGCACGCCTGTAATCCCAGCACTCGGGAGGCTGAGGCAGGAGGCTCGGTGCGAGTTCGAGACCAGCCTGGGCTAAAAAAGTGAGCTCAAGGCCAGCCTCAACTGCATAGCGAGACCCTGTCTCAAAAAAAAAAAAAAAAAAAAAAAAAAAAAAAAAAAAAAAAAAAAAAAAAAAAAAAAAAAAAAAAAAAAGGTCAGGTGTTGGTGATTCTTGCTTAAAATGAAAGGTGTGTCACTTTCTCGCTGGCAGGAGACATGTCTTTTGGATTATTTGTTGTACAATAGTGATGGATTTACAAACAAAATTCCTCAAGAACAACATCTGTATCCGTGCAACAAAGATTGGGGCCTGGGGCTATTATTCGGACTATGACATTTCAAGTTCTGGCTGAAAAATTCCTCCAAGAATAATTCTCTACAACATTAGTAAAATGTGGTCTGAGATACTCTCACCTATTTGTTCCCTTAAAAACTATATATATATATATATATATATATATATATATATATATATATATATATATATTTGGCACAGGGTGTCACTACACAAATCAGACTCATAGTGATTCTCTTGTTTTCTAGCTGATCCGATGGTTGTGGCTTATTGTTAAACTGATTATCCTGTTTTCAGCCTCCCAAGTGCAGGGATTGTAGACACGTGCCACCACACCCAGTCTCATTTGCCATCTCAGCATGCCCTGGTGGGGGGCAGTATGGCAGGCCAGGGGCTGAATCCCTGACGGCTACATCTGCCTAAACAGGTGATTTAATCCACTGAGCTATCTGGCCAGCTCTGCCTTTTTAAAAATTATAGATTTTAAGGATGCTGTTCATAAAAGAGCATTTGATTTATTTCCCACAGAAAGCTGGTGTGAAGTAAAAAACATGGACCAAGTCAACACGAGAGACTGAAAACTTTACTTGATGATTAGAAATATATAAACATGTTATTCAAATTTTGTGCCACTGTCATTTGTTCTGGAAAAAAAAACTATATAGTGTATTAAAGGACAAAGTTTAAAGGAATTTTTCTTCTCCAAAACTATATTCCTTATAAAGAAACTTCCCAGGATAAGGAAGTAAAAGTTATGACTTGGGATAGTTTTGAAATAATAATTTAGCTCTTTGCCTGGGTTTTTCCTTCTATTCTTCCCCATTTATCACAAAGCAGAATCCGTATTTATTTCTTCAGCATAGAATCAAAGCAAAATCTGCTCACCAAGAAATTGCTACATATTTCACTTTTTTTATTTTATGTACTTGGAATATGGTTTCAGTATGCAGCTCAGACTCCTAGTGATCCTCCTGTTTTCAGCCTTCCCAGCACCGGGATTACAGGTGGGCGCCATCAAGCCCAGACTGAATCTCCAGCTCAGTGTGCCCTGGCGCAGGGGCAGTGGGACTGGCATGTCTCACTTTTAATTCCAAATGCTTAAGTTAGTCTTACGAGGTATACTGGAGACACAGTCAAGTTGTGAGGAAGTGGCAAGGGGACAGGTCTTGAAATTGGATGAGATGAAACAGGAAATTTGCTTAAATTGGGAGTTCAGATAAGCAAGGAATAAATTCTAGTATAACTATGCTACAAATATAGTAAATAATACACCTAGTGTAAAATAGTTGTAGTATTCCGTTTCTCTAAGCTCATGTTTTTTCACCCAGTATAATGCCATGTAATTTCATTGACATCGTCCCATGGTCTTTACACATGAACAAAAACTTCACTGATACAGATCATTTGTACATACTCTTCGTATGTTAAAGCTTTACGGATATTATTTTGTTGTTGTCTGGTGTCCAATGATGTGAGAAAGTCTGCTAAATGCTTGATTTTTCTTACTAGGTAAACTGTTTATTTTCTTGATACCTTCTCATTTTATTCTTTGCTCTGAAAGTTATTGTCATTCAGTGGAGGATTTGTAAACATTGGCATCTTCTCTTCCTACTGTATAACCCCATTCCATGGGACTATTTTCTAATGATGAGGGTTTCTGAGAGAAATCTAATTGCGTCATCTTCTCTACCTTCACAGGTTTGCTCACCAGTCATTGATCAATAAATATAACTACTAGCATCTCTAGCTGTTCCAGTGTTCGGTCTTCTCTAATGCCATGCTTTCTTGTGCTGTTCCGTTCCCATTATATTAATTAATCTTAGTTTTCTTGATTTGTTTGACAATGCAGCCTCTACACAGTGCCAGTGGTAACAAAGCCACTCAAAGTATAGCATCACGAGAAGTGGCTGCTTGTCTTTTTATCCTCTAAATCCCTATTAATAGATGATGGGTTCAAGTATGTGTGGTATCAGTCAAGGTCACCAATTAAGTTTTTCTTCCTAGCAGAGTGGTCCAGTTAGATAACAAGAACAGAATGGTATCAAGAGTGCTGTGTAGAGGAGTTTCTCTTAGCTTGGTTGAATGAATAATGAGTAGATTCTTGAATGAATAAATGAGGGAATGAACGAGTGAATGAGTGAATTTATTATAGCATCTAACTTTGACCCCAACACTGCCTGTACTAGACAATCTTTAAGATTCATTTTAATTCTGAGATTATGTACTATTAATTGCATTTTATTTGAGTCAGTACAATAGACTGCTTTACTAGTGAGCTAGGCCACTGAAAACACTGTACTTTCCTCATTCAAGTGACTGTTGCTGTGCTCTCTAAAGCCTATAAGTTTACTGAAAGAGGCCATCTTGGGCAGGATACTAAAAATCAGTCCACACCTGCCAGCTCAAAATACCAAGCTGGTATTTGTTATCCCTAAACTTCAGGTGTCCACATTTGTTCCTTTTTAGTAGTGAAAGCCCGCCTTCCTTTGTGCTTTGAGCTAACAGTATCAGCATCTCTTTTTCATGTCCACATGCTGATTTTGAGTCTTCCTTCTATTGATTTCTGAGTCTACACTTGTAGGATTTCCTTTATGTTGCAGACTGTCTCCTTTGGAGTTCACATTTCACACTGTGATTGTAATACCTCAGGGTTGGTAGGACCAGCATGTCCTGTGCAATATAGCGTGACAGACTGCATTGCTTTATGTCCACTTACTGCCAGCCTCCTTTATTGTGACATATAAGAGATTCACATCCTTCTTGTCTCTAAGCTCTATAGGGAGAGCACAGGTAGCAGATGCAGATCCTCAACCAATTCCCAATGGAAAAGCATTTATTTTGTTAGTAGAGTCTCCTTTCAATTTAGATTCTTGTACTATTCCTGGGAATATTGGAATATGTGGCAAGTGTTCTAGAGATAATCACAACTCTAAGTGTACAGCTCTCCTACTGAATACTCCCTCCAGTCCAAGGATATTCACATCTCAAAGGATGATGAAGGAACATAAAGATAGCCTAGAAATGGGGAGAGAGGCAGAATGACATAGTTTTTCCATCCTTGACACATGACTAAGAGAATTTCATACACATTAAACCATCAGCATTTATAAAACTAGGCATCATGACAAATTTGAGAACTCCATCTCAGATGTACTGTCTCACAGGCTTCCTTTGAACAGAGAACTAAGATTTGGGTCCTCTGACCCTGAACTTCTTTCTTACTCTTGTCTTGGGAGGTAATCAAAAATCACAAAGCAGCCTCCCAAAAGAAACATAGAAAGCATAGTTTTGTTCTAATAGCTCTCTTCCTTTAGAAACAACCTCTAGAAAACTATTCATTCCCAAAAGCAATAAGCAAAAACAGAAAAGTAAGATGCAGTGAGATATCAGTTCATTGGTATTGTAGTCTAGATTTAGTGGTTAGTTTTACATGAAGCTGACTTAAAAATAATCTGGCCTTTCCATACCTGACCATCTGCTTCCATAATCTCTAGAAAATTTGCCTTTATTAAATAATTTTCTTATATATTCAACATCATTTTTATACCCATTGAAGACTTCCTCTTCTATGGAGTGAACTGGAGGAATGGGGAAATTGCAATCTCCAAATTTATGTGCTGGAATCACCTAAAGAGTTTAAAGAAGTATTGACCATTGTATCCTCTGCTCTTTCTTTCAAGAATGGTGATTTTGTTGCTTTGAGGTATGGATTGACTTTTGAGATGTCAAAATCTCCAAATAATTTTAATTAACAAAATAACTTTGGAAATCATTGTTGCCAAACCAGTTAGTCAGCAGCAGATTGGGTTAAAAGCACACCTATGCCTTACTATGTCTTAGCCCTCTTGAGTCAGAACCTCCCAGCGAAGCATTAGAGTTCCAAAAGTGAAATCTGCATGCAATCTATTCAAGAACTGCTGGCAAACACCAGTGTTTGTGAGTAACATTGTCTTCATTAGTGTGGTTTTTACTTGAATAAATAAACTATAAGCAATTCCCCAGGCACCTGTTTTTCCTTTCCCTAGTACTCCATATTTTTTGTGCTGTTACAACTTGGACTGTGCATAATCCATTGTCTAAACATTTTCATTTAAAACTCATAACCACGTGATGATTTTCTGCTTTACAGTCTCACAAGACATTCATGTGCCCAACTGAGGGGGTCAGCATTGCTTGTATACTTCATGTGTGCAAGCTAGTTTTGAAGCTTAGCCAAAAGCTTCCAAAGATTAATGGATTGTGTATTTATTTTGGATGTCATGTTACTCTAACTCTCTTAAAGTACCATATACATGTCACATATGTAGAGACAAGTGAGTTCTATGGATACAAAAGTAATCAGAAAGTTTAAAGAAAACATTCATTCACATATAATTCTGAATGAGAATATTAAATGTATTAGCCATGCGTAGATGGAAATTTTTCAATATTTTAGAAACTCTGGTGCATTAATAGTACTTTGCATTTTGTAAGGAACATTCACATTCATCAACCTATGGCAAAGCTACCATAACTGAAGGGTCCATAATGGCATTGCACAGATGTGAAAGATGAGACCCAGAAGAGGTAACTGCCTTTCCTTGTTTCCCCTCTGGCCCTCCTCTTTCATTCTTTTTATTTTTATGTTTATCTGTTTTAAATTAAACAATATTCAGAAAGTTACCTAAATAATAATTAATTAAAAATCAAATTAAATATTTCAAAACAATATTCCAAAATTAAATCATGAGTGCAACTAAGAGTCTAGAATGTTGTGTGTCATATGTATGAATCTGTGATCAATTCAGATGCTAAACATAACACAAATACTAGAATGGCAAATGCATGACCAGCACCTGTAACAGTTTGGCGATAGTATATTGCAAAAAGTTCTAGTAGGTTGTGGATGTGGACAGCATCCAAGATGCTTACTGATGGCCAGGTGTCATTTGTGGGACTGAGCTACTGCTATTTCCTTGATATCCATCCTGTACCAGTGGTTCTCGACCTTTCTAATGCCATGACCCCACAATACAGTTCCTCATGTTGCGGTGACCCCAAACCAAAATATAATTTTGGTGGCTACTTCAACACTGTAATTTTGCTACAGTTATGATTTGGAATGTAATAAATAACATTTTCAGATGGCTTTAAGCGATCCCTACCAGGTTGTGACCCACAGGTTGAGAACCCCTGCTAGATCCAGACAGAATCACAACCCACAAGGTGCAGGAGAAGTTTATTTGTAGAATATGCTGATGAAAATATTTTGCTGCTGTATACAAAAAAATAATTGAAAGACTGCAGCTGTACACCACCTTTTCACCTGCATTTAATTATTTGTCCTATTTAGTGGGTTGTTTCTGTTCTCATTCATGCAGTTGTAGTCATTCGGATCCCTCTCTAGAATATCTTTCAGTATTCTGTGTAGGGTTGGTTTTGTCATTATGAATTTTCTTAGTTGTTCTTTGTCCTGGAAGTATTTCATTTCTCCATTATACTTAAAAGAGAGTTTTGCAGGGTTCATCAGTCTGGGGTGGAATTTGTTTTCTTGAAAGGCTTGTAGTACTTTGCTCCATGCTCTTCTTGACTTGGTGGTTTGTGAAGAGAAATCTGCTGTTATTCTACTGGGTTTTCCTTTAAATGTGATCTGTTTCTTTGCTCTAGTAGTTTTTAGTATGCTGTTTCTGTGCTGAATTTCTGGGATATTGATTAATATATGTCTGGTTGTGGTTTTAATTCAGTTGATGTTATTTAGAGTTCCATATGCTTCATTTACTTGGATGTCAAATTGTTTTCCCATACTTGGGAAGTTTTCTGCTATTACTTCTGTCAATATTCTTTTTATATTTCTTTCTCATTGATGCCTATTATTCTTCCACTATTCATCTACACATTATCTTGAGGATGTAGAATTATTTTTCTTACATCATAGTTGTTTTTAAGAGGTCTTTTCTTATCTCTTCACTAACTACAATGGTGTCTTTAAAGTCTGAAAGTTTATTTTCAATTTCATTTGAATGGTTTTGCCAGTTTGTGATTGAGGTTTTAATTTCCTATATAGCACTTTTAATCTCCTTCATGCATTCTATTACTCTCCTATATTGCTCATTCAAAGATTCCATCATTTTTCCGTTTTCCTCTATATTTTGTCAGTGACTTTTTTAGAAGAACTTAGTACTTCTTTCATTATAGTTATGACTTCTTTATTTTCTTCAGAAATTATTACTGATCTGATTTCCTCTATACCCTTCTGTAGTTGTTTCTTCACTGCAGATACTATTATTTCAGAGACTTCAGGCGTGTGATTTCAAATTTGTTCTATGCTATTGTCTGCTGTATTTGTTCTGAGTCAGCTTGGGGTATGAGAGTTCATTTTGTTCCTTTTCTTTGTTGTTTTGTACTGCCTTGCCTTCTGAGCTATGGTGTAGAGCTTTGGTAGTGGTCTTACCATAGCATCAGATCTGGATCTATCAAGCTGAAAGTCATTCAGGTGGGTCTGGCTGCTGAGCTCCACTTCTTCCTGCAACAGGCCTTAGAGGTGAACCTGCTATGCCAATCTGGCAAGATGTTTTGGTCCTAGAGCAGCTGGGTGGGTCTTGTCTCTAGTCTCTCTATGGGGAGTTCTGCTGCAGGGTTCCACTGCATGGTGGGCCTAGGCTCTGTGTCCAGTGGGGATTTGTTGGGCCCCAAGCCCTGGGTGCTTGATTGAATGAGTTTCTGGTGGATCCCAGGTACTCTCACTCATACACTGAGCCTGGACTCTGGGTCAAATAGGGATCCAGTGGACTCTGGGAGGTCCCAATCCCATGCAAGACTCGGGATCTGGGTCAAATGGGGAATGCAGGGGCTGGGGAGATAGCTCAGTAGAATAAGCACTTGCCCGGCAAGCGCAGGGTCCTGAGTTCAACCCCCAGTACCGCAAAAAAAAAAAAAAAAAAAAAAAAATGGGGAATGCAGTGGGCCCTGGGAGGGATCACTTATACACCGAGCTTGGACGCTGGGTCAAATGAGTTTCTGGCAGGCTCCAGGGAGTCTCACTCACACATCAGGCCTAGGTACTGGGTCCTTCTGTTATTCTTAAGCTTCAGGTTTAAATACCACACTCTAATATTCCATAGGCTTCTAATTCTTAAGCAAACATTTAAAAAAAAGTCTTTGGTGTCTTCAGTAATCTGTAAGCAATTTTTCTAAGGTTAGTTCCTCATAAATGTTATGCTGTAGACACATAGAATAATTCACTCTTCCAGAAATAGGCCAAGTACTCACACTTCTGTGCTTTCATGCACTTTTACAGTTTTGTGTCCTCAGTCTAAATGACCTCTTGTCATTCTGCGTCTATACACTATAGTCAAAACCTTGCTCCTTTAACAAAATCCAGGTGCAGATATTTCTCTTTGGTCAATCTCCTGAGCTCTAATTTCACATCTCCATATTCTTCTTCACTCTACTTATTTTTATTGGAGTAAAATACATATCACGTAATATTTATCATTTTAATTAATTTGTGTAAAATACAGCAGATTTACACATATTACCACCATCTATCTTCATAATGTTTTTATTTTGCAACGTTAAAATTCCATATACATTAAACAATATCTTGCTGTTCCTCCCTTCCTTTAATTCTGGCTCTCTCATTCATCTTTTTATATCAGTGACTGTGGCCACTCTCAGCACTTCATGTGAGTGTAGTCATACAGCATTTATCTTTTGGTAACTGACTTACACACTTAGCATAATACCATTGAGGTATATCCATACTGATGTTGTACTGCGCACTGTAAGAAATGTGTTCCTTTTAAAGTGTGAATAACATTCCATTATTTGGTTCCATTATTACTATGCCATTTTCCTTATTTATTCATCTTCCAATGAATACTGGGTTCTTTCCATGTATTAGTCTGAATAATACACTTAATGTGGCTTGTGTTTAGATGTCTTCCCAAGGCTTCACACAGTCATAGGTGGGGTTTTTCAGAAGTTGCTGGATCTAGAGTGTGTGATGCTGGGATAAAGTGTGTAGTGTTGACATGAAGGGTGTGTAACTCCTAAATTAGTCTTCTTGTTGGTTTGGCATTGTTCTGGGTATGAATAATGGAAGGCCCACCTTGGGTATGAGTCCTACCTACTTAAGGGTGTGTAGCCTGGGTAAAGGACAGGAAGAGGGCTACTGTTGACTTGCTGCTTGCCTCCTCACTACTTCATGTGACTCTTGCTGCTTACTTCTGTGCTGCCTTCCTATCTTCTGCCCACCATGAACTGTTTCTCCTTTGTGACAGCCCTCTGCCATGACACCCTGCCTTAGAGCCAGCCAACTGTGAGCTAAAACCTGTATGAAATCTGAGCCAAAATAAACCTTTCCTTCTTGTTGTCAGGTATTTTGGCTCAGCAATGAGAAATGTTGACTAAAAGAGAACATTTGTGAACCAAGTGTACCAATAGTATGGTTTGCTTTTAGTTGTCCTCCCAAAGCCTCATGCAGTCATGGGGCAGACTTCTTGTGTTTAACTCATGATGCACTGGTTTATGGGCATGAGTGCACTAGGATTATGTGTGTGACTACTGCACCCAGCCTGGGGCACATAGCCTGAATACAACTTAAGAAGCTAGACTTGCTTTCTGTTGCCTTTGTTGCTGCTACTGTCTCCTTTCACTCTCTTGCTCTTTGCCACCATCATGAAAAGCTGTTGTCTGCCATGTGCTGCTCTACCTCAGAGCCAGCTGAGTATAGATCGAAACCTCCAGTATCTGTGAG
The DNA here is from genome assembly GCA_004027025.1 of Myocastor coypus. Lineage (NCBI taxonomy): Eukaryota > Metazoa > Chordata > Mammalia > Rodentia > Myocastoridae > Myocastor > Myocastor coypus. The sequence continues at coordinate 7,925 of PVJA010043666.1, read as the reverse complement.
CTAAATAACCCTTTCTTTGCTTCATGTTAGCCCCAGCAACAAGAAATGAGAACTTAATTATTTTATATTTTTGTTTGTTTGTTTTGGTTTGTATTAGCTTTTTCTTTGTTTTCTTGTGGTTGCAAGTTTGAACCGAAGGCCTTATGAATGTTAGTCAAACACAATACATTGAATTCTATTTTTTACACCTGTTTTTCTATCTTTAGGGTTTACATTGTATGTGGAAATGTTACATCCTAAGATTTTCCTGTGTTGCATTTCCCTTGAGAAAAATTGTTACTGCACTCCATGGAAGTTATATATTTTACACTCTCACTGTACCAGTTAATCTTCATTATTGATTTGAATAGATTATAAAACATTTCAAGAGAAGGACCAACTCAAGGGGCCATTGTTAGAATGTGCTCTTAGGAAGTAGGACTTCATCATTGGCACAAGGAGTGGGTCACCAAGCCTGTGCCTCTTTCTTTGTTTCTTTCTTTCTTTGTTTCTTTGTTTCTTTGTTTCTTTGTTTCTTTGTTTGTTTGTTTCTTTCTTTCTCTCTCTCTCTCTCTCTCTCTCTCTCTCTCTCTCTCTCTCTCTCTTTCTTTCGGACAGGATCTACACAATTCATTACATAGATTGGATTTGTAGTGATTCACCTATTTTCAGCCTCCCAAAGTACTGGAATTACAAGTTCACACAGTCACACCCAGTCTCAATTGCTACCCCAGCACTCCTGGTGGGAGGGATGTGCCTTTGGAAGGTGCTTCCCTGGTGATCTAATTTTCCGTGTTATGCTTCCATAAAACCCTGAAGCTAGCAGCTATGCTCTACCACAGTGCTTCTCTCTGACGTTCCCACATTTGTGTGGTTCAGTCTTGGTTATGCTGTTACTACTGCCGAGTTTTCAGAGTTTGCCATATATTCTGAAGATCAAAATCTTGAATATTAGAGCTAAACCTATGGAAGAGGTTAAAAGGTTTCATGACCCTGGATTTCTTAGATATAAGTGACTTTAGCAGTGAAAACATGATAGAAAAATTGAGTTTCATGATAATTTTAAAACTTTGTGCATCAAAAGACTCCACAGCATAAGCAGGCAACCCACAGATTCTGAGAAAGTTTTTCAAATCATATATCTGAGTTGGGCATGGTTTTGCACTCTGAGACTCTAACATCTGGGGAAGCTGAGGCAGGAGGATTTCCTGGATACCTTAGCAAAACTTTGTCTTAGAATAAGGGAAAAGAGCTGTAGATGTAGATGGGTGATATTGCACTTACCTATCATGTGTGAAACCTTGGGCTCAACTCCCAGAACTCAACCCGTGTACACACAAGACACAAGCACCCACACCTGATAAGGGTTTAAATATACTACTCCCCTAAATTCTTAAGATGTGATACCTCACTAATATGTATACAAACTGGATTTTTATTAGGTATCAACCAACAAAAATGTGAACATATGTAAGAGGCTAAATAATCCCTGGACTGAACCACAGGAAGATTCTGGGACCTCATAGTAAGTTAGAATGAGCAACTTCTGAAATTTTGACTTCAATATTAAGTAACTGTTTCCAAATTTATAAAAAGACCACTTAAAATTGCTTAATTTACAACATTACTGATATGCATGTTTTTAATTGTGAAAGAAATCTGCACACCATACATGCAGGTTCCCTTTTCCCATTTGCTATGGAGACTTAATTTGCAGCCAACAAAGAATATACATGAGTCAAATTTCAGTTAGGGAGAGTGGCTGGATGCAGTTAAAAATAGGTTAAATTCTTTATAAATTTTTTAAATTTTAAATAAAATAAAAAGAAAAATACATTAGAAACAAATAAAATGCGTTGGAAACAATACATAATTTCACTAAACAAAATGATGGGTATTCAAACTGGTTGTTATATTGCACATTGTTGTCTTCAAATTAGTTGTTCAGGTTGCCAGTTATAAACATGAAAAACTGGACAAAAAATAAAAAGAGAAAAAGTTTGAGCACTGACTGTTCCTTTCAACAGGTCAATTGAAATCAACAGTACAATTATCCATGTTATCCTGTATATATTTATCCTTCCTTGTTTCTTTACTTCTCTGTTAAAAATATCAAGCTATCCTATTAATGATAATTTCACTCCATAATTTAGAGTGAATCAGGATTACATATTTTGAGATAAATTCTTCTTTAAAATTCAAAATGAATTATCCTAAACACAATTACTTAAAAATATCTTATTCAATTTACACTTTGGTTTATTACATCTTTTATTTTCTGATTCTGTCAAAACTTACAATAAAGGAAAATAATAGAAATAATAATTTTATCAACTAAAGCAAAATTTTTTTCACAAAATCTGGTAGCAGTTCATAACTATTTTCTTACTATAATAGACTAGATTATAAATGTGAAAGCAAAACTTCATTTATAAAATATGGATAGAATTCAAAAAAATTGAATGTAAAAAGCAAGAATTGAATGTTCTTTTCATTTTGATAAGTTTATTTTGGTTACATAAAGGTTGAAAAAATAATCTTGTGGGCCTGCCAAATAGCTCAACAGATTAAAGTCGCTGTAAGCAGGCACAGGGGCTGATCCCTGAGCCTGCTGTGCTGGCCCCATTCCTAGGGCACTCTGAGACTGCAATTGAGACAGGGTGTAGTGTTGCATTCCTGTAATCCCAGCTGTTGGGAGGCTGTAAGCAGGTGAATCACCACCAGTGTGATCTGGTATGTGACACCCTGAACACCTTATAAACCTTTTCCTAAAATAATAATAATAATAATAATAATAATAATAATAATAAATCTTGGTTTAGTATTAGATCCTCAAGTATATTAAACTCACTCCACCCTCCAGATACCTAATTTATTTTCAGGTAAGAAACTTCTGTAATTAAAATTTCCTGATGTTACCCTGAAATCTTTGAGTGATACCTAGAAACCACAGTAAAATGATAGCTTCACCATCAACAATTACCAACATTTGCCAAAATAATCATTTATTTATTTATTTATTTGTTTGTTTGTTTGTTTGTTTGGTACAGGGTCTTGCTATGCAGTTTGAACTCAGAGCGGTCTTCCTGTCTCACCCTCACCAGGGCCATGATTGCAGGCACTCATCATAGGCCTAGTTTCAGTGGCTGGCGTGGCATGGGGCCAGCGCAGCATGTGGTACTGAGGATTGAACCCAGGTCCTTGCTCCTGCCAGTCAGGCTCTTAGATGGCTGAGCTACCTCATCAGCTCAGCAATTACCAACATTTTATGGCCTCATTTTTAAGTGGTATTTCTTGTTCCTCTAAAAGAAAAAAATGGCAAAAGTTAAATATTACAGAATGCAAATAGAAAACATATGTAACACTACTGTTTTATCCTTGGCTTGAACAAGGAGTCAGCATTTAACTTACTGACCCATGCCAAATATTAATTCCACTGAGAAATCATATTATGCCAAGCATCAATTCTCTTTCTTCTTTATTGAATCAACAACTTAGGTCTGCGTAATATATCAGCAACACTATTACTTAATTCTCTCATAAGAATACTCATAAAGTTCATTTTTTGGCATCTGGGACATAAACCAATATGTTTGAATTGAGAATATTTTTCCTGCCAACAATTCTATCAATAGTGAAGGTGAAACATTATTTGGTAAGCAATTTTGACCTGAGGCCATGGCAGTTCTCAGCCAAACTTAGAAAATATCACAGTTCCTAGTGTTTTAATTTGATTACCTTTGTTCAATGAAAATACAGTCAAAAGAAAGACAAGATTAAGAATAAAGCAAGTCGCTACAAATTCCTCTTAAGAATCAATGAGGTGGTGCAACCAGACTTGTCCATGTGGACAGAAATACGAAAGATACAACTTTGGTCTTTGGAATTAAATTAATATAAATTCAAAAAACATAAAAAATAAATAAATTCCAATGTACTTGCCAAGAACAATAGATTTAGTAATATTTTATTTTATACCACATAAAATAATTTGTTTTAACACAATTGGTTTAAGTTTTTCATGCTCATACCGTTTCTTACGTTTTACATGAAACCTATTTTATGGAACTATGTAGAAAATTGAAAGATACTAATTAGTGCATCCTTTAAAGTATTTTACTATGGAAATTTTCAAACATACAAAGAAAGTAGAAAACTACACTGATTCCTCTTTTACTCATCACTCACTTTCATAGCATTATCAATATATTTTTTATTTCATATGCTTTGTTTCCTTTTAACGTCACTTTCTTGTATTTGTTGAAGTAAACTTCATATATTATTCCATTTTGCCTGTAAAAACTCAAAAATGCATCCCTATAGTGAAGGATATCTTTTTCTAAATTCCATTAATTCACTATCAGACTTCACAAAAATTATACTGATTTCTTAGTACCATCTAGCATTCAGTCAAAAGTAAAAATTTTTAGTCATTATAGTTCATTTGTTTGAATAGTAATCTACAGAAGGCACAACCTTTATCACTATATATCATTTTGGATGAAATTTTTGAGCCTCTTGAATTTTTTTTTATCATTATCCTTACCTCTTTGATTTTCTTTTTGTTGAGTTTTTTTTGGAAAATCAGCTTTTAGCTATCTATTGAGTGGAAAATAATTTTGTGCTTTTATTTGTTTTGTCCCTAGAGGTGAGTGCACAAGCAGTCTCCCACTATCACAAATTATGCAATTGAGTTTCCCACATCTGGAGAATCACAGAGGTCAACACATCTGGAGTGGAATGGATGAGGTCCACCCTGGGACAACCATCTTCATGACAATGCTATCTTCCCTACCAGCTCAGTATTGTGGTGTCATTCAACTTGTTCTTTTAACTCAGTTTTTTGTTTGTTTGTTTTGTTTTTAATGAGAACAGTTTATGTCCCTACAAAGGAAATAATTCAAAGGACCATAGTACAAAGCTGAGACTATGGTATATAGAGTACTAAAATTTTATATTACTCAGCTATAAAGAAAGACAAATTCTAGGGTTTTATAGGTAGATGGGTACAACTAGAGACAATGCTTATAAGTGAAATAAATCAGACATTAATGGTAAGCATAGTATCATTTATCTAGTGTAAGAACCCAAAAGAGTAAATAAAGTCCAAAAGGTACAGTAGATATTGTGAAAGTAAAAGAAACTGCTCAGAAGGATATAACAGATGCATTGAGGAAAAAGAGAAAAGAAGAAGGTATTTAAATATAAATATATATACACATACACAATATATATTATCTATTGTATATATATTAGCTATTATACAATATTAGCTATCGTATATATATATATATATATATATACATCAATACAATAGCTAAGATAATTGTATTACTAATTTCTATTAGATTATTGAAAGGAATAGTTGGTGTCTATATTTTTTGATGGGTTTTACATGTCTATATGTTGTAATCTGAGCTATGACTTTGAAGTTAACAATGTGTAATATAATAACCACTGTTAATTTCTCATCCTCTTCTTTTGAAGCTTGGTATCATTTTTATTGCTTTTGTATTCTCTTTTAAAATAAAAGTAAAATTTATTCTCGAGACAATTAGGACAAAATTCGTTTAAGAAACCATGTTAGTAGTGGAGTAATAAAGTTTGAGAAATATTCTCTACTTCCTAACTCCTGTAAATTAGTAGTGAGATTTAGAGATTTAATTAGATCCAAATGTAATTTTGGAGGACAGAGGAAAAAATAGTAATACTCTGTGCATTCTAGCACATTCAATTGTCAGGATTCCCATTCTCAGCGATGACAGCATTGTGAATTAGATTTAGGAGTTTTGGCTGCTACCAAGTCCCCAGGCTCATACAGCTTCTCTTAAGATCTGGCATTCATGAGGATTAAGACTTGTCTGCATTATTTCACTATGGGAAACAAAAGCACAACATTTTGGTCTTATTAGCTGAATTATTTCTGTAAAAAAAAGGATTTTATCATGAGAACTATTTGACTATACTGAGATAGAGAAAAGTGGAGCCCAAACTAGAAAAAATTTTAGTTTTGAAGTTTCAAAGAATGACTTCATCTGTTATCAAGTTCTCATGAGAGTCAAGGAGATAGTTTTAAATGGTATTGATAAATTATGAATCGATGCATTTGCATGTATTTGATTTGCTTCAACATTAGCACCCCCCTTTTTTCTTGACACTTGCTTTGCCTCATCTTAGGCCAGAAGAAACTTCAAAAGGTTTTGTGTTCTTTTGAAATGATACCTTTATGCTTTGAACACTTTTTCATTTTGAACAAGTTATTCCATGACCAGTCTGTATATTTAGTGATGAAGACTCAGAATTACTATTTTTCAAAGATCCCTGATTCCATTTACATGGGAAGTCTTAAAGTTAAAAGCCTTAATTTAATTGCTACAGGTATTTTACATAGATTTTTACCATTACTCTCATGAGTTTTTGTAGTCAGAGCTAAAAAATAATATTATTTGTCAAAGCAGGGAAACAAACCAAGAGTTCATGCTAGGATTTTGGATCAGAGATTTTTTTTTACTGACTTCATTGATTTTATAAATGTCACTTTATTACTTGATTCCTCATGACATGAAGATATTAACATAATTGTTCTCTTGCTCTATGTTTCTACCTTCTAGTAGTTTCAAAGTAACGAGGCCATGACTATAATTAACAATAAGTTGAACAAATGTAGTTTAACCTATCTTTGCTGATCCTTTTATAGATTCCCATTACATTAGGCTTCACAAGGGATATACAAACAAAAAACTATGTAAATGTCAGTTACACTGATTCATTTCTATGTGTGATTCAGATAGTAACACGCTGTATGGTTCAATTAATTTGTTTCAGTTTGCTTTTAATTATTAGGAATTCTTTGCTTTTTTAAAAAAGAATCCTGAGTATGTAAAAACTATATAATAAGGTACACTTATACATGTCTGCTTCAAGGGATATGCCCTTCCTTGTTTTTGAACTTTACCTTTAGGTAATTATTTCCATTATTTTTTGTTTTACTTAACACTTTCTTCATTTGGAAGATATAAGCAAATAAGTATGCAAGTGTATACATATGTCCACTTGCTCACACAAAATTAACATCCTATAAACTGTCTATATTTTACAGTTTCTATCAGTTTATCCTGGAGATCACTCTACCTCGTTACACAGTTATAGATATATACACACAGGCATCTCTGTCTGTCTACGTACACATACATGCATATACAGTTGCCAACTTTCCCGTATATGTTATGCTATTTCATCTTTCCAACCAACAGTATGTGACTGTTTCTTCGTGGCCTCACTGACAGAATTAAAATTTTATTTTTCTTGTCAATCTGATATGTGAAAACTAGTATGTTAGTACAGTTTTAATTTGCATTCATTTTATTACCATGAGGATGAGTATTTTTTCATATGTGAAAGGGCCATTTGCATTTATTTTTGTCACTTATCTATTTATATATTTTATACAGTTTCTCCTGAGATTTTGGACCTTTTACTTTTTAAAAAATATAGGAAGTGCTAAGACTTCCAACCCTAGTTAAGACCCATAGTAGCTGTGAGAAATGAAGCCTCTCTGGAAGGTTATCACTGGTGGCAATAATGCTTGTGGTCATCAGGAATATGTAGTCTTTGCCTGAGTTGAGCGACTGATTCACAGCAAACTAAACAATTCCATTTTTATAATTGCTTGCCTATCACTTCAGTAGTGTTATGCAACCCTTAAATAACTTTATTTCAGCAGTGAATAAAATTGTGCAAGTGGAAATCTAGGTAAAGAATCAATCAGCCGGGGAGATAGCTCAGTAAAATAAACGCTTGCCTGGCAAACATAAGGGCCTGAGTTCAATTCCTGGTTCTGGGGGAAAAAAAAAGAAGTATGACCTCATTGCCGGGTGTGGTAGCTCACGCCTGTAATCCCAGCACTCGGGAGGCTGAGGCAGGAGGATTGGTGTGAGTTCGAGACC
>PVJA010043665.1:0-16618 GCA_004027025.1 Myocastor coypus | reverse complement strand
ATTTTTTTCTTATATGTTGTCATATCTAATATTCGAGAGTGGGAAAAATCAGTCTCAGTAAGAAATGCAAACCAGATGAATTCACGCGTGACACCCTAGATGAAGCTGAAGTTTAAAGCTGTCATGTAAGCGTGCTTCCTCAATGGCCCTGAGAATGGGCAGTTCTGTTTAAGGCAGAGCAACATGACATTTCAGAGGGGCTTTCTGGCTCTTCCTAGAACTGCAATGGCTCATGGGAGCCCCAGGGATCCAGCTCAGGGTTTCAGGCTCTGCCAATCCCCCCCGTCCCAGCAACGGGACCCTAGCAGGGCTGTCATTATCACCAGCAGCCATGCAAGCAGCGCCCAACATCCAGCATGCTGAGCTCCGAGGAACAGACCACAACAATGACCAATTAGTAGCTAAGAATATCTGTAAGAGGTTGGCATCCACCCACAAAATCAATCTCTCTGCACAATATAAAAAGTCACATCAAACGTCTAGGTTAAAAAAAAAAACTGGTTGTGCTAAAAGCTGTATGCATTGCCACTAACCCCTCTCCAAAAGCCTCCTCGCCCCCCTCAGAACACTTGTCTTCCTGTTGCGGACACTCTCTGAAGCAATTCGGGAGGTCATTTTTAAGTCACATCTTTGGGCATCTATTTAGCTGAGCTACTGTGGTTGCTTCGATGTTGTGAATTAATTTTTAAAAATTGGCCTTTTGTGGTCCTCTTGGCTTTGTGCGAGGGCCGGAAATCTTCCCGCTGTAGATCCAGGGCACGGGAGGCTGGAGACGCACCGCGAAGTCCGTAGGCGCCGCCTTTCCTGTTCCATATCTCTCAACATCAGCATCCACCGCGCCTTTTGTCATCACTCCTAAAAGCCCTCAGTAACGAAGGTCCCCAGAATTACTGCAGGAAGTGGCCAAAAGCATGGCATAAGTCTGTGCAGCGGCAGGAGGGGGATTTTGAGGGAGATTAATAACAATAGGTCTTTCGCTGGTATAATTTTTTAAAAGTTGTATGCAAAACTTTATGTGAGGGTCCCTGTGGTAAAGTACTTAGGTAGAATTTCATTTTCCTAGATGGGGTATGATTCAAAGATTCACTTACTAATCACTTCTTCCTGTTTCATTCCTTTTAAAATATTTATGACTATCTAAAATTATAGCCGAAGCTTGTTGGGAAATGTTAAAACAATTGCTTGTTAAGTGTGAAGCTCTGGGTTCAATCCCCAACATCACACACACACACACACACACACAACACACACACACACACACACACACACACACATTGTGTTCTATGTATTGATTAGTCCTCTCTCTCTCTCTCTTTTACTAACCATTAGCTTTAGGTGCAGAAAAGCTTGAATTCTAAATATCGCATAAGAAAACAGCAGAAAATTAGTATCTGCTAGCATCAGTTGTCCTTCTACAGTTGGGAGAGGCAAAGGGAGCTGATGACGGGGACCCGTGCATTGAGAATGAAAATCATTACAGTGGTTGTCTCAGATGAGACTGGCAGAGGACATAGCAAGGGGTGCCATCTGTGAAGAAGAGCTGCAGGAGGGACAGGATGCAGAAGACAAACAAATATTTTGGCTTTGCTGTCCATGAGCCTCCAGCCTTCCACCCATGCTGCCATATTGGATGAAGCCACCACAAGCAGGTGAGAAGTGTCATTCTGTGTGAAATGCGTCAGGAGCAGGTCTCTGGGGATTTAAAAGAAAAAAGAAAAAGAAAAAAACCTGGTGAGTGGCATCCATTGAGAGATTTTTCATCTCCGATAATGATAAAAATGTGGTTTCTTTCCTCTAAACCAACTTTGGCTGAGACATAGGAGAGCGGGCCTCTGTGGCTCCTCTTCTCTGTGAGTGTATGAACCAGCTTTTTGGTTGCAGAGACATAATACACAGTGCCCACAGTTTTTAAGAGGAGAGATTTAATTTGACAAACAATCCTGCGGGATTCAGTCCATGGGCAGAGAACTTCAAAGAAGCGCCTTCACAGGGGAAGATAGCATCCAGAATCAGGGTGAAGATGGACTGGAGAGGACAACGACCCTCTGAACACACACAGCAGGGACATAGCGCCTCCGGCAAGGCCCCGTCTCCTACCAGGATGTTCACTGATGGAACACATGGCGTCCTAGTGCACAGAGGAGCAAGACTGCGCTGTAGTCCGGGCTCCTTCCAGCACCCAACTTCTGAACTCGCAAGGTTTCAAGAAACGCTGAGGTTCTTAGCTACTGAGATAGGCGCACCTGGGCAGCCTGAACTTCAGATGAGCAGGGAGAGAAAGCCTTCTGTGGGAGTGACGTGGGGTGATGAGACGGAGGGAAGGCCGCCCTCCCAGCACACATCAGAGTGAGATTTTCAGGCCGAGAGGAGCCAGGAGAGCTAAGACGTGGCAGAGATCCAGAGCCCTTGTTTCAGATGACAGTGGCTGAAACGTCATATGCTCCTGCCCTTCAGTCTATGCAGCACTTCGGCTTGTCACCTTGCACACTTATAAATTTCCCTGCAGAAACGCCTCAAGTACCTGGCTAGACAGAACACATACCCTCAGGGCTGTGTGGTCCTGTGCAGTTAGGAAGTCCTCATGGCTAAACCGAAACATGTTGTGAGAGCTTCTCTTGTTAATGTTTACAAGTCGGGCCAGCTGGCCCATCAGAAAGAGGCCCTGAACTTGCCCCTCAGTACCTTGGCATCTGTGTGACAAAAGATCATTCAGCTACAGCCAGGCCAGGTGCTCTCTGGCCCTGGCCACCTCACGATGGGCAATTTATTTGCAGAGGCCAAGGCTGCCCTCCAGGCCTGCAGGTTGGTTGGCGGCCATGCCAGACTCTCTGTGTCCTCGCAGGCTGCCAGACACATGTCAAGGCTGATGACTGTGCTCCCAACACAGCTATGTGGGAGCCAGCTGCATGTGTGAAGTGCTCAAGGCTGTAGTCCCCTGGCAGGGTCCCTCTACTCTGCCCGTGAGGGGTCCTGTAATAGTTAGGGTTTTTTGCAAGGCGAATAACACAGTACAGGACACGTTTTTAAATGACATTTTTATAATGAATTGCCCAAGAATAACCTACAAATGCAGCATATTTATCTACACACTAAATACTAACAAATCCAGCTCATAGCAATGCCTTCCACCAGTCCGGCTGAAGACCTAGAGCCCACAACAAGCAGACCTGCTTCATGGAGCTGTGCTGGAAAGGCCCAAAGGTCGGTGGCAGAAGCTAGGACGTCTATGCCAGCAGGGTGAAGCATCTGTGCTAGCAGGCTGAGGGATCGGAGCTTGAGCCAGGAAGCAATGAGCAAGGTAAGCACCAGAGCTTCCCCAAAAGTACTGCAGCTGTCTTTAGCGACAGGGAGGTCCTGAGCTCCTCCAGTCATGAGGAAAGCTAAATTCCCATCAGCAAAGTCGACACAACAAGCTTCATGATGCTAAGCCGTGCACCATCGCCCCCCACCCCCTGCCCTACCCCGGGAACCAGGAATTGATGCCTAAGATGAGGACCCAGACTCCTCCACAGTTCATCAGGAAAGCCAGCATGGCAAGGGTCTCCAGCAGAACAGCCCACGAGAAGCAACAGCTCCAGCAGCTTCCCCAAACAGCATCCCCAATAGCACTTCAGCAGCTTCTCCTGTTCTGCCTGTATGTTGCTGGCATCAATCCTCAGGTGGGCCTCCTGCACCCAGCACCATGCTCGTTCAGCTCAGCTAGGTGTGAGAAGCTGACCTCCGGTTAGCTCCACCACAGGTCCCCTCCCAGAGGGCTGTGAGCTCCTTGACATCATTCTCTCAGGCTTCTCTGGAGCCAGGTGCCCTCAGCTGGCCACGTACAGCTCACATCCCACAGAACATGTTGGGTGGGAGCATAGACTCACCCACCCATTCCAGAGCCCACAGACTTGACTGCCTCTATGATTTATCATCTAGGCAGCGCTGAGAGGCCCCGTGGAGCTGGGCCTCATTACGACACCTTCCTGTCTTTGCCGAGAACGTACTGTATTCAGCTGGGTACAGGAGAGCAATTTGGAAAATTAAAGTCCTAAATAGGGCTTTATTCCACACTGCAAATGTGGGTGGCAATGGTGACTATGTGTGCTCGTGGAAAGAGCCACGTCATCTTTCTGAATTTAACTCAAAGAGAAGGTGTTTGCCTATAAAGGTATTCTACACCCTCAAGACGTGATCCCGGAGCTTCATAAAAGGTTCCTACATTCAGATATGCTTTCCTGAAATATGGCCCTTGGACCGAGTGCAACCCTGGTGACTGATGCTCACGGCTTCCTCTCCAGGATCTCTGAGAAAATTTACAGCGGGTTTTCACTATTGTTGCTTCACATAAAGTGGGGGCTTGAGCTGAAAAAAAACGAGTAGAGAAGAAAGACCACATTCCTAAGTTTTTTATAAATCAATATTTGCGGTATAAAAATATCTACATAAAAAGGGATAATAAACACATGCAAGTGTAATGGATCGCTCTACCCCATTTCTACAGCATGGTCAGAAAGTGAATATATTTACATAGATTCCTCGTGAATTTAGGAGAAGATGGAACTTGAAGGTCTTACTTAGGATCTGGTCAGCTTCGTGTCTTCCAGCTTCAACCAAAAGGGGCTCTGCACAGAGGACTGTGGAGGCTGCTTCCTATGGGCCACGCCTTCCACCTCCTACAGGCCACGCCTTCCACTTCCTACAGGCCACGCCTTGCACTTCCACTTCACCCACAAATTCACCTGGAATTTCACAGCCAGTTGCAGAGGGGACAATAATAATCTCACTAGATGCCATATTCAATCTATGCCTAAATCTTTATTAATGATGCTTCTGCAGCAATTTGTAGTTTTATACCTAAATTGCCACAGATGGTTCTTCTAGGAACCATCCTTTGCACATGCCTCTCTCTTTTTTTGTCTTTTATCCCAGTCCCTCCCAATTAACACAACCGCACTTTCTGGTGAGCAATATTACCAAATGTCCCCTATGAAGACCCAGTAGGTACAGCCTAAGAACCTGTTACTTATGTGTATTTACACACACATTTAATGAAGGGTTTAAAGCTTGGATTACTTTATGTAATTACATTTTAAATTTTCTTGTCTGCCTAACTCCTTATAAACGTTTTTTTTTTTTTTTTTGAGGACCAGGGTTCGAACTCATGACTTTGCTCTTGCCAGGCAGGCACTTGTGCCACGGAGCTATCTCCCCAGCCCCCTTATAAACATCTGAAAAACACTTTGTTCTCATTAAATCCTGTTTTCCTCCTTGGCCTGGGATCCCATGGCTCACCTGTTGGCAATAATGGGTTTTCTCGCCTTCATAAAGTTCTGCTTAGTCTTCATGGTGACAGGCCAGTATGAAGCTCCCACCCCCTCAACCAATTACTGCCTTCCACGTCGATGTTGGCAGCCAATCCTAAGCTGCCAAGCCAACAGCGCACCACCTAAACCCCGCCCCGGTGTGAAGCTATATTAATCACATTCCTTCCTAGTTCCTCAGAAGTTTCACATTTTCTTCCCTTTCTGTGGTCCTTTCTACTTCCGCAGTCATGGCGATTTTACTTTTTATTTTTACTTTTATTCGTGCACCGATTAAACCTAGCATGCGCTATATGTCTTTGACCAGTTTTTAGTAATAGATATTTGGGCTGCTTTCAAAGAGTTGCTACTGTCTCGCACGCTGATGGCGAGTGCTTGTACATCCCCTCCGTGAAGCTTGATTCCGCTCCTGTGCCAAGAGCCTGCGTTATGAACCACTGGTGGCTGGACCCCCCATCTCCCGAGACCACATCCTCCCCAAAGCTTGCCGGCTCCTTGGGGACAGAGGCAGTGCCTGTGTCTGTCTTGTCCTGTGCTGTGCCTCTACGGCCCAGTGTTTTTCCAATCGCGAGTTGAATAAATGCCATTTAGTGAGTGACCGAAGAGGCACAGAAGTGTAGGCCTCTCTCCAGCCCCATAGAGCACAGCACCAGTCATCTGTGATACTTAAAGTGAACTTATTTTCTAAGAGCTTTTCAGGAATAGAGGTTGTGTCAGACCACGTGGTTACACAGCTCACCCAGCGTCTGAATTATAGCTTTATGATCCTCGGGGAGAAGAAGGCTCACTGTGGGTAGCCCAAAGAAATCAGGGGAAAAATAAATCAGCAGGAAATCGCACCTCCAGGAGAACAAATACCGCTAGGACTCAGAGCTGGTCAGCTGCGATTTATCTGTTCCTTCATCTTCCAGCTAGACAACATCGCAGGAGCCGCCCCCAGATTTCACTTCTGGAACTGGTGGGAGGTCCGGTGAGGAGGGTCAGAGCCGGACTCACTCTGCCGGCGGTAGGTTTGGGAGCACGAGAAATGAGTCCGTGCTTGATTCTGGGTGTCCTGCGAGCTCCCGGCTCCCAGACGCATATGTTCTTTCAAAATCTTGCTGGAACTTTGCTTTCTCTGTTTCTCCGTTTGGTCAGAACACATCTATGTCTGCTCCCATGCTGCCCTCCCTGGGCCCTCCCTGGTCCAGTGCACAGCCAAAGATAAAATTAACACAGAGATAGAAACCATCACACCACAGGGACATATGTGCACCATGCTAATAGCAGTGCAATTTGTCATAGCTGAATTTTGGAAGCAACCCAAACACCCATCAACTGAGGAAAGTATAAAATAGATGTGGTATTGTTATACAATGGAGTATTACTGAGCTATTACGAAAGGTCAACTGGAGGAATTTTTGGGTAAATGGATGCAGCTAGAGACCTCACTCCTAAGTGAAATAAGTCAGACCCACATGTGTGAACACCTATTGCCTCATTAGTGTAAGCAGGTGGAAGAGTAAATAAAATCTGAAAGGTACAAATACACAGCATGGAAGGCAAAACCTATTCAGAGGGAAGAAACAACTGGGATGAAAGAAAGGACGAAATAAAGAAGGAAGGGAAGAGGCTATATTTAGGTATGTACACAAGACAGTGTGGATAATTGTTCTCCTAATTTGTACTGGTCCATTGCAAAGAACAGTCAATGCTTAAAATTTCTTGGTCCTTTTTAATACTTGATAACTTTTTGCCTAATTTTATAAGCTTGTATCTGTAATCTGAAGTAACTTGAAGGCAATACGGTGCAACAAAACAGCCATAGTTGAATTCCCACTCATTTATTAATTTGTTTAGTGAAATTCTGTGTCATTTCTAATGGATTTTTCTCTCTCATTTTTTTTTTTTTACTGCTTTTAACTTTCTTTCAAAAATAAAATAAAATGCAAAAACAAAATAGATCAATGAGATGGCAACAATAAAAACTTGCCCTGGAATGGATATGGGTACATGAGCATAATCAAGAACATACTGTTGGACATTTTTAAGTGTATTTGGTACAGAGTCTCACTATACAGCTCCGACCCACAGTGATCCTCCTCTTGGTCTCATCCTGCGCCACACTGGGATTACAGGCATGCGCCACAACGCCTAGAATCAGCGGCTGGCTCAGTATGCCTGGGGGCAGGGCCCATGCAGCATAGGGTCCTGGGGACCAAACCCTGGTCCCAGCATTTGCCTAAGCAGGTGCTTAGCCCTCGGAGCTTTCTTGCCAGCCCTGTAATGCATATCTATAACCCATTTTCCACTTACTTTCTCCACAGCTCCCTGAAAGCAGCCGTGTTCTTCAGAAGCTACCAACAGTCTCCTGAGGAACTCCACTCTGCAGGGCACTGGACCCGTTTTCACGTTCTGAACCGAGAGTCCTCAGCACTTGCAATAGCTCAGCGTTTGCTTCTGAGAGAACAAGAATCCGGTTAGGCACACCTGCCCTCCCCTCCGGTCCCAAGATCCACCGAGAATTTTTCTTTGCGTTCCACATTAAAACCACACGTTTTTGTGCTGAATGTTATTTTTGTTTTACAACAAGTTTCCACTTGCAAAACAGAAGTAGAAACACGACGCGATGTTGCCTTCTCTGTGCCATCTAGTTCGCGCATTCATTCAAGTTTTCTTTCGCTCGGTTGTACTTTTCCAGTCTGGTACCCTGACAGCAACGCATTATGATTCAGCAAGTGAGACTTGACTTGCCTTTTCACTCCAGCGCTGCTTCTGTTCCAGGGTCCTGTCGGGGCCGCGCCGCGCGTCCAGGGCTCTGGGCCTCTTCTCTCCTCCGGTCTGCAGCACTCTTGCGGCATGGCCCTGCTCAACATGCTCTTGGGAGGTTGGCGGGAAGTTGCTTGAATATTTTGAGGTGTGACCCTCCTGCTGGGTTTGGTGAAAGTTTTCCTCGTGGTTAGAGGCAAATGCAGCACCTATTTATTCATGCGTTCATTCATCTAGTAAGAAAGCCAGAGAAGCACATGGCCAGCAAGTGGTGGCCACACGCGCACGACGCCACGGGCCCTGGGATACGAGTGCACACACTTCCCACATTGTCACGTCCTGGACCACTCGCTGTCGTTGTTTCAGCGAGTGAGACATACGGACACATGCCTGGCAGCTCACCTAGGGCCAGAATGGGCATTTGGCTGGACGTGGAAATAAAAGAACCTCACCTTCATGTCATGATAAAAATAATTGAACGGACACAGGGGAATTAAGAGCGCTGGGGTGTGCGGGGCCCCCAGGTAGTGCTGAGGCAGCAGCCGCTCTAGGGTTAGAAGCAAGCTGCTGGTATTCTCATGGTCAGACCAGGTTTGGAGTATGAGCCCCAGTGCTCCCACCTTCTGCCTTTCCCTTCCCAAAATTGCTGGGGTGTTTGATTTGACTTCGGCCTGAGGCTTGCCATAGGGGACCGCCCCTGGACACTGAGGGATGGCCATGCACCCCTTCCTCGCTGCGGTGGGCTGCACTGAGGGAGTGTCTTAATCTCCCCTTGGTTCTGGTTCCCAGTGTGGCCCGCAGTCCTCTGATGGTGAGGCTACCACGGTCGTCTTTGCCGACCCCCCAGGTATGGCGGTGTCTTCCTAAGGCTCCCAGCCCCAGCAGACATTCTGGGATCAGCATTCCAGCACTCACATAAGGGTGTCTTAAAGGCAACTGAAATTCTCAAAACCACTGGGTGTAGACTGGCAAGGAGGATGAGGGGGACCAAAAAGAAATAAAGAATACTGCGGCCTGCCTCGCTAGCATTTGGCGCACGCCTAGCAGGCTGCTCTGACGGTGATTCCGCTCGGGAGCAGGTCGGTCCGCACTGGCTAGCTGGAGCCGGAGCTTCGGTGCCCGGGCAGTTCCCTGCATGTCTGGAGTCTCCCTTCTCTATCAGATGAAAGGTGATTTATAATAAGACCTCGCTGGGTGGGGGCATCCGTGAGATCCTATGAGATAATGTGAATCAAAGTGCTTTGAAAATATGGAGCACTGAAAAACACCCGGCAACGCGCTCGGTAGCAGCCACAGAGCAGCAGGGTGACCTTTCTTCTGCCCATTTAGAAGTGAAGTAAATTTGGGGGGCACACTTATACCTGCTTGGAGTGGTGGGTGCCGGTGGTGCCGAGGTGCTGGGTTGGGTCCCGGTGCTCAGCCCACAGTGCTGTAGCTCGATAGCCGGTTGCCACGGGACGGTTGAGGACAGGGTAGCGGGGAGAGACTGGGGTAGAAGGTCTTCGCTCCGTGGGACAAGGACCTCACACTGGCTCTCAGGTCTCACCTGACGACATGAAGCTCACATGGCTGAGCTCATGGAAGTCCTCTGGCCACACTCCGGAGCAGAAGAGCAAATGTTGTTCACTGTCACTCCGGCAATTAGCCCCCGTTTTGCTTACACTGATGGTCTCTCCAGCGAAGGGCGCATGCATTATTAAATGCTGCTTAAGGAGGGAAAAATGTTTTGGGTTGGTGAAAAAGTCTTTGATTGCAAATGATTAAAACGTTGACACAAAGTGGTTTCGGCAGACCTGTACTCTGAACGTTTTCTATGACTAAGGAGCCTAGGGAGAGAGGGGCCGATTTTATTCCATAGTTATAATGGACATGTATCTCGGGCCGAGTACTAGGGCAGGTTCATGGAGTATATTAAAATGATAAGAAAACTGTAATAGTGAGATTTTTATAGAGGAGGGATCCTGACAGCGGCAGGCCCTGACACATCCAGCCTGGAGGGCCGGGCTGCCCTTACGGCTCAGTTACGATTTCATTCGATTTGTCTTTCTCCGCCCTTCCACTCTGCCCTGTGCCTCCAGTCGAGGCGGCCTTCTCTGTCCCATGTCATTAGCCCCCCTGTTCGCTCCCCGGTGGCTCCTTCAATCTCTCTGTCTCCCCAACAGTTGCAGCGCGTGCCTAACTCAGCACCTTGCACCTGATTTTTCTTCACCCAGAAACGTTTGTCTGGAAATTACTTCCTCCATTCCTTGAGGCGTGCATTTATCTTCTGAGAAACATTCTCCTTTTATATTAAAAACAAAATGACAGTAACTAAGTGGGAGAGGAACGCGCCAACCCATATCACACATCCCCAGGATTCCAGAGCCCCATTAAAAAGTACATGGGTGCGCAGCCCGGAAGTCTCGTTCATTCTGATTGGCTCTCTGTGGGTCACATGTTCCAAACCTGAGCCAATCACTGTGAAGACAGGGAATCACCTCTGAAATTTACATTACCACTATAATCAGAGTTGAATTTCACATGAGCAGAATCAAGGGTTTGAGATGGTGTTATGGTTTGTGTCTAGTTGTATGCCTAAAGCCCCTCGCAGTCAGTCATGGGGCAGACTTCTAGAGTTTGTTATTAACTCATGATCCACTGGGTGGATTATGGGTGTGAGCACTGCTGCGATTATGGGTGTGAGTACGACACCCAGCCTGGGGCAGATGGCCTGAGTACAGCTTACCGGAGGCAGACTCGCTCTTGGTAGCTGCTGTCACCTTGTGTTCTCTGCTTTTTTGACGCTACCGTGAAAGGCTGCCCTCTGCCGTGTGCCACCCTGCCTTGGAGCCAGCTGAGTGTGGACTGAAACCTCCACTAACTATGAGCTAAATAAACCTTTCCTCCCTTCATTTTGAGTGTCGGGTGTTTGTCCCAGCAACGAGAGAAGAGTGACTGAGAGCGCTGGGCAGCTCGCCGTATGGGAAATAAAGAGAAGTTCCCGGAAATAAAGTGGATAGGAATTGTCCCGCAGAGCAAAAGGAGCACATGCTTATTATGTCTTTATTCTAGACTTTTCCACATAGTTTAACGCCCCCCACTTTGTTCCACGTCTTGCTGTACTTTTCAAGAATTTTACTACTGAACACATCTTCTTTTTCGACCTCGGTGGAAAGTATTTGTTTAAAAACGGATTATGTTAAGACAGTGATGAAATGGTGGCATAAGGATAATTGGCAGGCAGACGGGAAGGGAAATATTGTGCCACGGATTGAAGGGAGGGAGTTCTGATGAGGAGGAGGGAGGGGAGGAGGGGGGAGAAGGAGGAGGAGAAGGGGGAGCGAAGGAGGAGAAAGAGGAGGAGAAGAGGGAGGAGGGAGAGGAGAGGAAGGAAGAGGAGGAGGAGGGAGGGGAGAAGGAGGAGGAGAAGGAGGATGTGGAGGAGAAGAGGAGGAGGAGGAGGAGGAGGAGGAGGAGGGGGAACAGAGCCCCATGCGTCTGCTTCTTCCAGCTGGAGACAGGCTCTGTCCGAGACAAGGAGTCGCCTGCTCTGGGGCATCCTGCTGTCTGAGCTGAATGAAGCACGTCAAGGAAGAGATACCTTACCAGTCCCTAAATCTAACAGAATATGGGTAGGCCAACTACATGAAAGACTTACACAAATAAATGAAGGAAAGGCAAGCGCATTGGCATTTAAGGGTGGGGACCTCTCCCGGCATGCTGTGTACGGAGGATGTCCGTTTTGAGGAACCCAGGGCGTCCTGCAGACACGCAGACAGCTGGGTGAGTGGGCAGCACAGTGTGGCGCCAGAGAGGCACAGAACCCTGCAGGAATGGGAATCCAGCGACTATTCTGAGAAGTAGCAACATACCTACCAAGTGAGAGGCATGGGAGACCCTGAGCTCTCCAGAGAGCAGTGGCGCTCTGTGGATTAGCGCATGTCCTGCTCTAAGGGCGAGAGCAGCTACCTCAACTTGTCGCAAGTACCTCGGCTTGCGGGAGGAGCCAGAGGAAACACAGGGAGCCATGGAGCTGTCCTGTCTCAGCGGTCTGTCGTCGCAGGAGTCCACTCACAGTCCGAGCTCTGGCACCACATGGGAACATCATGCCGACACCTGTGGCCTCTCAGGTCGGGACATGGGTGGGTTGCCTGGCACACAGCATTCAGGACTCATCCATGGAGCACAGTGGCGCATAGTGGGGCAGATCATAGGACCGAGGAGAGAGCAAATTGAAAATGTGGTAAGAGTTCCTGTCTGCCAACTCCAGGCTTAGAGTTGGTATTCAAAGTTAGTAGAACGAATGAATGAAGTCCAAGGTCCAGAGCACGGTGAAGCTTTGGGTGTTTCTTCAGTGAGCTGAAGATGCTCTTGTTACCTGTGTAAGTCCAACGGGGACAAAGAAGACTTTGAAGGGAAGCACTCGAGAAAGGGTAGCTTGGGCTCTCTCTCCCCGCCCCGCTGATCCTGCTGCTTTGACTGCTGGACCACGAATCCATCTAGCAATCACTAAAGCCAGTGACCACCCCCTACCTCAGCTTCTTGTTCTAAAAAATGGGCATTTTAATAGTATTTGTTTCCTGTAGTTTCCATTGTACTAGAACTGGAATTCTGTGTCCCGCCAAGGCAGTAGCTATGTTCATATTCAAAATATTTTTTTGCAGAAAAGTATGTAATGTCTTCCGTGTTGCTCCTTTTGAGTGCCGGCATGCTAAAATTATACGATTCAGAAACAAGTTATTTGACACTTTTGTTCCATGTATAAATTGCTTCCCTACGTCTTGGAATGCTTGACATGTTGTGTCAACTGGAGAAATTTTGAAACTTAATGAACTCCGCTGTTCCATGTCCCAGCATGTAGAGAGCACGACCTAAGGCGGTTGTTTACACTCCAGGATACTAGCATAGCTGGCACATTGTGACAACGGGAGAAGCCTAGCTGAAGGACTCAGCCAGGGGCCAGGGCCCTCACTTGGTAAGCATCAGGAGCCTCTGCAAGAGGAGCGAAGAGCTGCGTGAGCACTGTGCCCGCCGCGGCACAGGCAGCCTGCTTCCAGTAAGGGGCAGGAAAAGACGCTCGCCTCCCTCTTGGCCCTTCTTGCTTTTGTTGCTTTCTGTCACCTTGAACTGAGGGCCCTCTGCCACATGCGGCCCTGTGGTGGGGCCAGCTGTTTATGGCCTGAAACCTGCACCGAGCCTGAGCTGAAGAAGCCTTTCCTTCCTTAACTTTGGATGTTGGATGTTTTGTCTCGGCCATGAAAGAAAAGTAACTAAGGTGTATTTTTCCCATTCTTTGCATACTTGTCTCAGCCCCCTGTATATTCCCATGCTGTCCTTCATTTTCCTGGCACAGTTTCCCATGTGTAGTTGCTAAAAACCTCACAAAATGTTTTAAGATAAGTAGTGTCTTTAGAAAGCATATCTTCTTTATTCCCTTTTGCTTCGGGCTTGTCTCATGGCGTGCTTTGGCCAGCAGGCTATGGAGATGCGGGCACGGGGGCATCCTAGTCTAAGATTCCACGAACCTGGTACTTAAATTTGGCTGTTTTTGGCATGTGTCAGCCTTGGATATATTTGGATTTGTTTCCCTGAAAATGAGAAATCTATTATTAAGATTATTATTATTATTATTATTTCTGTTGTTGTTATTTAAAAAGAAGACAAAATAGTATTTAGAAAACACAAAGACATTAGACAATACAGAAGTTCAACAAACAAATCAATAGGAATTCAACAATGGATGCTGTATTGTATAATGGTGTCTCCAAATTAGTTGTTCAAACTACCAGATATAACCATGAAAAATCAGAAAAAAATTACAAGAAATTTACAAGGGCAACGTAAGCATCAGCTGCTCTTCTCTGTAGAGCAGCAGAAATCAGCTCACTGCACTCATCATGCCATCCTGAACATATGCATAAATATATCTTTCTCACCTTTCCCTTCCCCTCCCGTCATTTTCTGAACAGGAGAAATTTTGTAGCCCGAGAGACCTGGCAATAATAGCAACTGTCCTACTAACCCCTTTTGAAACTATCTCATTGCTGTTTGTTTTTCATTAAAGTTAGTTTTAAAAAATTCTATCATAATCTTCTGTTCTGATCTGTGGTAATGCAAAATGTACGTCCACAGATTGGGAAGAAATTTTGTGTGTGTGTGTGTGTGTGTGTGTGTGTGTGTGTGTGTGTGATCACTTGGCCTCTCAGCATGTAGCTACCACCAGTCAACACGACGACAGCAGTGGCCGTCTTACTTGCTGTAACCTTAGGGTCAGACTCTTGGGCTGCGTGTAGCACAGCGGTTCTTCCACCTGCGTTGGCCAAGGCACCTCATGAAAACACTAAGTGGGGGCCCTGCACCATGGGGAGTTTGTCACTGGCCACGTCTCTCTGTCTCTTTTCTTTTCTCTTTCTTGTGTTGGGCGCATAAGAGGGACTCCACAAATATTATTCAGTGGCTTCATTGCTTAGATCTGGAGTGACCCCGAAGTCTTCTGCTCCTCTCAATGGCCACTACAAATCAGGGGCATAGTTGTCCAAGGCACCTCGTGTATACACATAAACACTATTTTCCCCCTCTTTCTTTTCTCCTTTCCCTTATACTCATTGTTCCCTCCCTTTGAATAGTTTCTTTCCCTTTCACAGTGTCGGTTATGCTTTTCCTACTTTACCAACTCTTTCAGGTTCTGTTTTGCTCTTTTTAGCCTTTTTATGTGACCAATTTTGCATGCTTACGTTGGGCAATCCGCACCTCCCATGCGAGAAGTTTGTGTATTACAACAGACATTGTTGAATTCGCATCCTTTTGAATAAGTGAAATCTTGTATGGTTTCTAAGTTTTGTTTTACTCTTTTTTATTCTCTTTTAAAAAAAATTTAGAAGTCTCCTATTGTCAGAGGTGGGGACTCTTGGAAGATGATCCGATTGTAGGTGTTCTGCACTCATCAGCAGATTAATCCATGACGAGTCCACAGCTGGGTGGGCTGGCAGGAGAAAGAGTGGTCAGAAGAAGCGTGCGAGGTGGGAAGGTAGCCCTGCGTCCTGGCTCCTACCTTCTCCGCCTGCCTCCTGGCAGCCCTGGGCTGGGCCCTGTGCTCTCTCAGGCCCCTCAGCCACCCTGCTTCAGCCTTGGAGCCAGCTCAGCGTCCGCCAAAGCCCTGGGCCAGGGTGAGCCTCTCCCCGATTCATGCGATGGTGTCAGGTATCACGTCCAGAAGTGGGACAGCCACCAAGACAGTGTCTTCTCTGGGTGCATGAGTAAGCTAGATTGCTACCTCGTCCCAAGACCTGCCTCGCGAGGTTCTGCTCAGAGCCGAGCACTGCAGTTAAAGGAATGCACTTGTGTCGGCGAGGTGGCGACCGTGAGGTTGGATCACCTGCTACTGCACAAATAATACGAATCGCAGAGAGGGCCGCATGTAGAGTGTGCTGCCGAGAGGCTGGCATGCCTGGGCCTTCTCAGAGGCCTCCTGCCCAGTGTCTCAGCCTCCTGGGGTTCCCACAGGCCCCAGGGCGCGTGAGCTTGGGTGCTTGCGATGGCTGTGCTCCCATGTCCTCTCTCCTGTGGTATTTGCCCACTGCACCTGTTGCTTTGCTCCTCTCTTCCTGTTGCATGGGCTTCCGGGTCCAGGGCTTCTGGGGGGCCCTCTTCACTGTCTTGGGTCACTTAGGGACACCGTGCACCAACCCTTCTCCTTTCAGTCTGTTTTCTCACAACCTCAGAAAATCTGGATGCGGATTGTTCAGTCACTGGCTGTCTCGGTCACTCTTCTCTCGTTGCTGGGACAAAAACACCTGACACTCAAAATGAGGGAAGAAAAGGTTTACTGAGCCCACAGTTACTGGGGGTTTCAGTCCATACTTGGCTGGACCCAAGGCAGAGAGGCACACGGCAGAGGGCAGCCTTTCAAGAGAGCGGGGAGAGCTAGCAGCAGCTCAGGCAGCTGAGGTCTCTTCCTTCCTTACCCTGAAATGCAAATTACCAGGGGAGGGGCGGCGCCCACACCCACAATAATCAATCACAAATTCCAGAAGCTGCCCCACGGTTGCATGAGGCTTTGCCGGGGACACCTAGACACAAATCGTAATGCAGACTCAGGAGGGGAGACTACCGATTTCGGAACCATCCCCGAACCTCTCCTTGTTCCCTTTTTATGTTTTCTTCTGATATCTAACGAAGCTTCAGGTCTGACTGGCAGAAATGCGGTCTCTTGGTGGGCTGAGCCTTCTGAACTTGGCCAGGTCATGAACGACACGTCCTTGGACTTCCGGGACTCGAACGTTTAGCCTAAAATGTTTTCTTCTCTGACAGTATGAGCTCTGATATCCCGAGCCTCACTCTTTCCACTTGAGCGTATTCCTTGAGCTGCTTGCCGTAGTACCTTCTGCCGTCTCAGTGTCCTGGAAAACTGAGGCAAGATTTCAAGACTGAACCCAGCCTGGGCCACTGAACAGCTTAGCGAGTCCATCTCAAAGGTTCAGTAAGCGGTGTGTGCTCAGGGGTAACCGAGTGTGAAGGCTCTGCTTTCCTCCTCAGGGCCTCTCGAAGAGTTCTGGAGCATTACCGCATGACGCAAGCACAGTCGATAG
>PVJA010043664.1:0-16632 GCA_004027025.1 Myocastor coypus | reverse complement strand
TGAGCTCAGGACCAGCCTCAACTGCATAGCGAGACCCTGTCCCAAAAAGACAAAATAAATAAATAAATAAATAAGAAATTATGAAGCACAGATTTTAATTTGTTTGCAAATTAACAAAGGAAGGAATAAGTAAAAGAAGTTTTTTTTTTTTTGTCTGTTTGAGACAGGGTCTTGCTATGCAGTTCAGGCTGGCCTTGAACTCACTTTTGTAGCCCAGGCTGGTCTCGAACTCACACCGATCCTCCTGCCTCAGCCTCCCAAGTGCTGGAACTACAGGCGTGAGCCACCATGCCTGCCAGTGAAAGTTTTAAGGCAAAAAAATTTTAAGCAAGAAGAGGCTATTAATGTAAGAAAAATACTTTAAAGATGAGATTTAACAGCCTTTTGTGGGAACTGGCACAGCTTTTCATGTCCCTGGGGAATAATGGTAAGATAATGAAGAAACAAAGATGGGAATGCTGAGGTCAGCTGGAGCCCTCTCTCCCAGGAGGAGGAAAAGTCCTGTCCCAGGCCTGCAGAGGTGTATGCATACACTCAGGAAGTTGTGGCAATTGCAACTCTCTGCCTAGCGACCTGTTTATAAGCCCAAACAGCTTGTTTACATGGTTCCCGGAGTCTGTGTTCTTGGATGGCTTTATCTTAACCCTTCCATGTGATTGATCCCCAGCTTCAGCCCCTCTGTACAGCCTTTAGCAGACAAGCAAGAAAAGATAACAAGAAAACAGATAGCAAAGTCAATCTACAAATGAAGCCTGTCGCTTTACAACTATTTATTGCGTACCTATTAGGTTTAAGACTTCGTACTAGGCAGGTATGGTCCAGGTGAAACAGAAAAATAAACAGAACTGGAGGCTTTGTCCTAAGGCACCTGGAACCAACAGTGTGAATGGCATCTCTGAGGTCACTTTATTTCTTTTAGCTGCCATTCTCAGAGAAACTCGGCCGGGATAATTTTGCCACAAGAAGAGATCAAGGCCACAAAAAGTTAAAAAATTCCATCTGAAGTGACAAAGTTAGGCAATAAGAGACAAAGCAGGATTTAGATCTCCTTGGAGAATGTCAAATAGATGAGCCCAAGACAGCCACAATAGCACTAACCTCGCCAGGGGCACTGTACACCCACTCACACGCATCTTCCTATTGAAAGATGGGCGCACATGTTTGCACTGTGCACAGCCTTACGGAGCTCGTGGTCTGCCACATTGCCTCTGTTAAGAAAGAGAAAACATGTTACATGTGCAAGTATGTGTGTATGCATGTGTATAAGTTGCTCTCTCTCTCTCTCTCTCCCCCCCAGGTTTTATCTAGGATGCCCACTTTACCCAAAGCTATTTAGTTTACAAATCCAGAAAATTCTACCTGCCCCAACAGCTTTCTTCTCCAGCCTCCTGCTAACTAACTACCTGTGCTTGAAGCACCACTGTCTTTCAGATGGACAATTCGAAAAGTTGCTCAACCCTTCTTCCAGCCTTTTGTACCCACAGCAGCTGAGCCATATAGTACTCTGTGTAAATGGCAGATTTGAATGCACCTCTTCTTCTGGCCCCTCCCCCTTAGCAAGCATCCTGTGAATCTCTATCCTGACGGTCCCTGCTCTCATACACTATGGACAGTGACTATCTTGATTTTTGGCTCTGCCTGGATGTCCTCCATGCATCACTCACCTTCATGGAGTTCCTGTGTTAGTCCTTGTGTTGCATGTTGTAAAGATGTTCTACCCCTGTGTCAGTTACCCCTTGACTTTGCTATGGTGTATTAGTGGTGCACAATTTTTAAATGTAGTCAAATCCAAGAAGACTTTTATTGCTTCTAGACTTGGAGTTGTTTCTTATGCTAAGGTTAAAGACAATCCAATTTGTATTTTCTTTTACTGTTGACCTAGTTTTATTTTTGCCCTCTAATCTATTTGAAAACATTTTATATGGGTGTAACTTAAATTGACCTTAGATCTTGGGCCTGGTGCTTTTTCACCGTCAATAAGTTCCTCTATTCTTTCTATAGAAATTGGTCTGTGTAGGCTTTTAACTCAGTGAGGTCTAATTTGGCAACCTGAATTGCCTTATCACATCACCTATTTCCTCTAGACTTTCAATTTTGTCCACATACAGTGTGAGGCACTGAGGCTGCTATAATGAGATGCATAGCCAGAATGAGTTAAAAACAGAAACAAAATGGCCTCTTGCCACTCTGCATGCTGGAAAGTGCAGGCTGAGGAGGCCCGCACCTCACAGACCGCCGACTCATGGAGCATATGGCAGGAAGGCGGACGTGCTCTCCATGGGCTCTCTGCTGAAGGCACCAATCCCACATCGCACCTACCGAGGGTAGCAGAAGAGTGGGAAGAGAGGCCTGCTCCCTTCCATTCCTCCCACCCTACTGTCTGGGGCAGCCTCGATGGGTATTTTATCACTCTGATAATTCAGTTGTGAAATCTAATTCATTCTTTGGCTCATAATGTAAAGTAATTGTAACCATCCTAGTGGATCACTTTGGAAAGCCTTGATTCTGGGATAGACTGAAATTGATCTACTTCATTTAGTTATTATGTCTTTGAGGATTCATCAAACTTCCCTCACAGTAAATTAGCTTCAAACTAATGAGGCTTTTGCCTGCCTCTGGATTCCTATAGCACTGTTTCCCACCAGACTTAGTACTTGGCACTCAGGACACAAACTCATACAATTTTAGCTTTAGAAGGAACTTTAAAGATCACAGAGGGCCAGCGACATAGCTCAGTGGACTAAGCACCTGCTTAGGCAAGCTGAGGTACTGGGGTTTGATCCCTGGCACCATATGCTAAACCTGCCATGTCCCTGGGCATACTAAACTGGCCACCAAGGTGAGATGTGGTGGCTCACATCTGTAATCCCAGCGCTGAGGAGGGTAAAAACAGGAAGATTACTATGAGTCCAAGCTGCATAGTGAGACCAAGATCCAAATGCATAAAAAAAGTCATGGAATTTCGTTGAATACTTAGTTTAGGGATTGCTTCCCTAACATCTATGGGACTTACCTAATCTCAGCCTGAGTGACCATACCGATGCATAATTCTACTGCTCAAGGTGACTGCACAGTTGGTTAGAGAACTTCTCAAAGTAGGCAGAATACTAATCTGAATGAGAGATTTAGAAGGAGCCACCAGAGAAGGAGGAAGAAAAGTAGTAAATGCCAAAGAATTAGTTTCAAAAATAAATTAGTTTTTTTTTTAAATCTTAGTCTGTCCCTGCAGTACATAATTGTTCCACACCTCATGCAGATTGGCACATGCATGTCAAACATCTCAGGTCCTTTCGCATTCCCTTCCCCCTCCTTCACTCTCGTCCCTTCATCTCTTTGTTCCTCTATCCATTTCCTATGATCTATCTTTTATTTTGCTCTTTATACTATGGGTCTCTGATAGTAAGAAATCTTACATATTTAAGCTTGTGTGTCTAATTTAGAATGAAGGGATTGTTAACTTGACTAAACCTGGCTACCCAAGTCAGTAAAATGATAAATTCCATGTACCTGTCACAGTTTGTGTCTAGATGTCCCTCCAAATCCTTATGTGGCCATAGGTGGCATTTTTTCACAGGAAGCTGGATCTAGGGTGTGTGATGCTGCAATTAGGATTGTGTGATTACTAAGTCAGTCCACTGATTGGTTTGACATAGTCCCAGGTGTGAGAGCGACCAGTCCTGAGGGTGGAGGGTGGGTAGCCTAGATAGACTATACAAGGGACAGAAAGATGCTGTTTTGTCACTTGTAGGTTGTTGCCTTCTGACTTCTGTCTGCCATGAGCTATTGCTTCTGAGAGCCCCTCTGCCATGGCATGCTGCCTTGCAGTCAGCTGTGGACTGAACCCTATATAGTCTGTGAGGCGAATAAACCTTTTTTTTCTTTAACTTTGGGTGTCAGATATTCTGTCTCCTCAGTGGGAAAAGGAGCTAGGACAGAGCTCACTGAATTTCAGCAGCATAACAATTTTCATGGCGAAAGATGGAGCTGTGTGTAGAATTTCACAGGACTAGGCCATTAATGGAAAGTGAGGGAAAGGAGAGACTCTCTGAGAGATGGATCTTATTGAGGAAGGAGGGAAATACGAGGGTAGCTGGCAGAAGGTACAGGATTCGGAAAAGGGATTTGGAACTGGGCATGTGAATTTGTTGGTATCTTAGTTATTTTTCTCATTGCTAAGACAAAATGCCCAAAACCCACAAGTGAGGGGAGTTTCAAAAGTTTCTTTAGCCCAAAGTTTGTAGAGCTTTCAGCCCATAACTTGTGGGCTCCAAAGCAGGGTGGCATGGTGGAGGGGCATTGCAGAGGACAAGCAGTCCATGGCAGGCAGAAGGCAGCTGGCAGAAGGCACCAAGTGATGAGCCAAAATGAGGCTCGCCATCCCTTGTGTAGTCTATCTAGATTACTCACCCTCCACCTCAGGAAGGGTAGCATTCACACCCAGAACTGTGCCAAATCAGTCGGTGGACTGATTTACTAAGAACACAGCGTTAATCGCAGCATCACATGCTCCAGATCCAGCTACCTCTGAATAAAACCGCGCTTATAACTACGTGAGGCTTAGGGGTCCATCTACACACTCACCATAACAGGTTCATACTAAATTAAAAATCAAGGCATATGCAATGTAGCATAACTTTTGAAGATACAAAATACATATGACACCTGTGTTTATTACCTATTATCATAATATTTATATGGATATGCAGATATACCCAAATGCACCACACTGTATACATTGAGCATTAGCAGGTTTTTGGAAAACAAAACCAAAAAAATCACACCTCAATAAATGTCGCAAAATGTCATTTTCCAAATAGTAATTGCTTAAGTTATAGAAATGCAGAGAATTTCTGAGTGTAGTATTGAACTTATACACTATGACTTTGACTTTTGTTCTGAATTACTTAAGGAGCTCTTATCTTAGATTTCACTGGAATTGTTATATGGACAGTGATTGTATACTAATAAGGTGGAATAAATTCAAGATCAATTAAAGATCTTTTTTTCTTCCCTTCCATTTCTGCTTGGTCTTTATTCAGATCTGAGATAATCAGTGTTCTTGCATTTTTTAGGTCTCTTGTGATTCTGAGCCAGCAATATTGTGCATTTCATCTGGAATTGGGGACAATGAACGCAGCTGTGGCAGTGACTCCACGTGTCTTGCTTTGAGACCAGGAAAGGAGATCACCATGGTGACCTTTGAAACTCTTGGGATCCCAGCAGTTATGACTGTGCCTGCAGCCCTCTGTGGCCTGAGTCCTTCCTTCCTCCACGTGGGGCAAGATCCT
Source organism: Myocastor coypus (assembly GCA_004027025.1). Taxonomy (NCBI): domain Eukaryota; kingdom Metazoa; phylum Chordata; class Mammalia; order Rodentia; family Myocastoridae; genus Myocastor; species Myocastor coypus. The sequence continues at coordinate 11,344 of PVJA010043664.1, read as the reverse complement.
GTGGCTTTTTTTGCAGGCCACTGAGAGCCCTTCCTTTTTCAGGGTCTTGATGCCCTCCTGACGAGTGAGAGGAAATGCCACCAAGGCCATGTGGCTGATCAACACAAGGCTGTTGCTATCCCTTAGCATGAGGAGTGACCAAAGTATACAGTGAAAGACACATTACTTCTTTCGTGAGTGACTTTGAAAGGTGTGATGAAAATTCTGCTGAATGAGCCTGCTGAGTGCCATCCAATAGAAGGCAGGCTCTTAGAAATGTCTCGGTGGGTCCTCATTCCGCTTTTTCACTGGATCTCGCACCATGTAATGTCTGGCTCTTCCTGTGTTTAAAATGATCCTAAAATGTATGTTATTTGAATGGACTCAGGACTTTGACACAGCCATCGCAGCACAACTAGAGACACTTGGGAAAGAGGGCTTGCAGAGCTGCCTCAGGAAATTGGCAAGAATGATGGGATAAGCATGTTCAAAGCTAAGGGTGCATTCTGAAGGGGATTCATGGCAATGCCTTTTACTGTAATAAAAATTTCTAAAAATGTAAACATTCATGGTACTGTTTAATCACACATCATAATAGTCAGCTGTATGTTTTTAATTAATCAGCTGCATTTGTAAAGCATTTTATAGACAGAAGAGAGGCACAGAATGATTTCAATGCACATTTTTATGTCGGGTAGCATCCTCAAGTTGGGACAAGTGTCTATCATTGAATGGTGTTTCACATTAGATGAAATATGTGATTTTTTTTTTAAAATGGGGGGAAATAATATGGGCTTGTACTCCAATGCATGCATAGATGAGCTACATCTAAATAGATATAGATTAGATGATATAGATAACAGAGATATAGGTATAGATGTGCTACGTGTGCTGGGGATGGAGTCCTGCACCGAGCACATGCTACTCAAGGAATAGCACTAAGCTCCCCATCAACCCAGGGGCTGTCCATGTTTCAGTCCTGCCGCATGCCACAGGCACAGGCAGGAGTGATCACCTTGGAGCTTGAGAGACGCTGAGAGTGACAGAAATGTCGGATGTAGACATTAGGAGGTGGATTACGTGAGTGCACACTTTGTAAACTCTCCCCACACTCCCACTTGGAAAAGACAGTGTATTTTATTGTATGGAAAAATCTCTCAGTAATTCTGATGCAAGAAGGAAGAATCAAAAGTTTACATTCAAGCAAAAGAAACTGTTTCCTCTTTGCAGCATTCTTTGTCCTGGCTCTGATGGGACCAGTGAAATGTTCTTGTGGGCTCCTCTCAACTATAGGATAAAGACAATAGATTTATTCAGAATGCTAAATGAGAAACCATCAGTCTGCTGTTTGGTGCTAATAGCTCACCACCATAGATTGGGGATTTTTAGACAGGATCTCACTGTGTAGTGCAGGCTGGCTTTGAAGTACCTTACAGAGCTCATGCTGGTCTCAAAATCATGGTAATTCTCCTGTCTCAGCCTCCTGAGTGCTGCAATTACAGGCACACACCGTGACACCCAGCTCTGTTTGGGTAAGTTTTAAAGAAGATTTATTCTACATTTGAATTTTAAAGAAAAAAATACAAAATTTCAAAATAAGACGATAGGATTGACAATGGCTAATATATTGTGTATTGTTATATTCAAAGTAGTTGTTTGTGGGGCCAGCAAGATAGCTCAGCCATCTAAACCGCCTGCTTAGGCAAGGTTAGGCAACTTCAGCGGCCATGCATGGTTCGATCCCTAGCACCATATGCTGTGCCAGCCCCACCCCCAGGGCAGACTGAGCCAGCCATAACATAAATAAGTAAAGTATAAAAAAAAAAAAAGAAAAAAAAGAGTTATTCAGAATGCAGGAGACAACAGCACAGAAGAAATTGGAAATCACACACCTAAAATCTCTGAAATAATAACATCTGAAGTAAAGAAACAACTGCAGAAAGGTGTAGAAGAAATCAGATCAGAAATAATTTCTGAAATAAAAAAATGATAACTATAATGATAGAATAATTATGTGCTTCTAAAGAAGACACTGGTAAAAAAGAGAAGAGAATAGAAAAATGATGGAACCCTTGAATGAGAAATATAGGAAGGAAATAGATTGCATGAAGCAGTTTCAAAGAGATATACAACACAATAAAACCTCAACGACAAGCTGGCAAAATTGTTTCAATGAAAGTGAAAATAGGCTTTCAGACCTCAAAGACACCATTGCACCTAGTGAAAAGGTAAGAAAAGGTCTCTTAAAAACTACCAGGATACAGGAAAACATAATTCAGCATCTGTAAGATGATTCAAAGATGGACAACATAAGACTAGCAGGCATCAATGAGAAATAAGAAGTCTGTACAAATGATATCAAAAGAATAAAATTAAAATTAAAAAATAAACAAAGTAGTTGTTCAGATTACCAGTTAAGATTGAACAAACAATATAAACACTAAATGTTCCTTTAAATGAACTAATAGAAATTAGCAGCACAATTGTCTTAACTAACTTGTGTACATTGTTGTTGTTTGTTGTTTCTTCTTTTTTCTTTTTGGGCACTTTCTTTTCCTTCTACAATCTTTTTTGTGCCTTATATATCTTGGTTACTCTTTCAGTTTCTTACACTAGGGAGACACTATGATATTTATGCATGCACGTCTGATTTATTTCATTTATGAATATGGTCTCTGTTCTCATTTACCTATAAAAGCCCTGCATTTATCATTCTTTACAGCTGAGTAATACTCAGTTGTATAAAAATACATCTCTTCTATCCATTCCTCAGATGATGGACATCTGGGTTGTTTCCAGGATTTAGCTATGGCAGATTGTGCTGCCATAATCATCGATGCACATATATCACTGTGGCATGAGGTTTCAGTTCACCTGGAAAAATACCTAGGAGATGAATAGATGGCTCGAGTGGGATTTCAAATCTTAGGTTTTTAAAAATTACTTTTAATAAAAAAAATGAATGTTTTGTCATATAGGTCTTGCTTCGACTTGCCCTTGACCACCCAGCAAGAAAAAAAAAAATGCTTAATTACAATGCATGAAACGCAGAGCTAGATTGGAGAGATGAACTTTAGGAGGCTTAGATTCAATAGCCTCCAACATCACAAGCTTCACTGGTGCCCCACTACAATTGCAGAACATTTGGCTGTGTATGTATCTGCTTCCTCTTAGTCCAAAGAGAAGTATGTTCTTTTCCCTTTATTTCTTTTCTTTTTTTCTCTAAGCAACATGAATAGGGAGGTGGGTCATGCCCACACACTCTACTCTGTAGAACGATTGTGAGGATAATATGCAATATGTCAACTTTCAAAGAAAAGAAAGGGGAAAAGAAAAAGGAAAAAAAAAGTAATGTTGATTTAGAAGGGTTAATGTTTAATTGTTTGATCAATCTTATATACCTATATGTATTAATCTAAACTGATCTGATGATGAAAATATGTAATATAACCATTGTTAAATTTAAACAATAAAAAATTAAAAAAGAAATGACAATGAGACAGTTTCACAACACATTAGTAGCACAGCCACAAAAATTAATACAATGCACATTGTTGTCTTCATAGTTGTTCCAAGTACCACATGTTGACATAATAACTTTTCTAAACATTATTGTTACAAATATTTCTTCTCATTGAACTAGCAGAAAGTACTTGTATACATAGTCCAATATTCCGTAATAGTAGTGGGTTATCAGCAGAACTGGCAATGTTAGAAGCTGTTGATTTGAGCCTTTTACAGCTCAGCATATTAACATGGCTTTACTTTTTATAGGTCATGGTTAGACTTTTCTGCTGGGCGGTTAAGGGCAAGTTAAAGCAAGACCTGTATAAGAAAACATGTAACTTTTATATCTCACAAGGTCAGTCAAATCCCCTCAGGATTTACTTTGAAACCACGCACAATGCTCTGTAGAAAAGCTTGACCAGTTTGCTCTCTGTGAAAGTCCGAGATAATGTTTTGTCTCTAGGTGACTCTCCTTAGACACACTATATGCCTTCAATCTCTTTCCTCTGTGGCCCTATAATCTCCTTGAACAGAAAATTTGGGACATCACTTAGTTATAGCACAGGTTCTCTTATGTTCTGGGTCTTCACTGACCTTGAAGGGCTAGGGCCAAAATATCTTTGTATCCCTCTTTTTCTCTAATTTTTTGGTCTGCAAAGTTAATTTGTTAACCCTCCAGAAGAGACACTTACTGACACTATTACTCTATAAGATAGGTACTTGAATTTAACATCAGTTTTTTGAGAAATCCCCACACTGACTTCCAGAGTGGTTTCAACAGAATTTTTTTGTGCTTGAGGTAGTGTCTTACTATGTAGTACAGGCTGGTCTTAACGTACTGTGTAGTCCAGGCCAGCCTTGAACTCTTGGCAATCCTCCTGCCTCAGCCTCCTGAGTGGGATAACTAACATGCACCAACACACCCAGACGGGCTCATAGTTTTTTTTTTTTTTTCTTTGTATTTTACTATAGGGTCTTCAGAGTCTGAGTACTATGTAGATCAGACTCCTAGTGATTCTTCTGTATTCAGCCCCCCAGTTGCTGAGATTACAAGTGTGCACCACCATGCCAGGTCTCAATCACTGTCTCAGTGCACCCTGCGGGCTGGGCCAGTATGGCACATTGGAGATTGACCCCCTATCGATGCTATCTGCTTAAGCAGGCAGTTTAGCCTGCTGAGCCATCTGGCCAGTCCTTTTGGCTCACACTTCTGATCTAAGGGTTAGAAGCCACATCTGATGATGACCTCCTTTCTGCCAGAGCACTGACATGGCACATGGTATCATACAGTGGAAACACAGGCCACCTGTGAGTGTGTGTCCTCTGGTCTCCTGTTCTTGCCCAGTCAGTAGGATTCAATCCAGATATCTCTATCTACTCCTAATTTCCTCATAGTCCATTTTCAGACATCTTAGTGAAGTTAAGTTCTACCTTTTAAGTCTTTTCAAGTCAGGGTTAAGTGACAAGCCACAAAGCCTTAGGGGAGGGGACATTCACACCGCTGTACTCTGTGCAAAGTTCTCTTTCCCTCCTCTGTCTAGGACGGACCTTCCTACAGAATTGACATGACTAATATTCCCATAGTTTGTCAGTGCGTCTTTAAGTATGATTCTTTTTGTGTCTCTTTAAATATCAAGTCACCTGTAAGACTCGTTGGTCTCTTGGGTACCACAGGGATAAATGGTGGTGGGAACAAGGAAAAGCTGGACAGGAGGGCGAGAGCTGGGTCGGCTGCTGGGCGCTTGCCTGATGGGAAGAAGACCCCAAGAGGAGCAGTAGGAACATTGTCTTATACCTTTGCCAAGTTGGTGTCATGTGACACAAGGTTGCCTAGTGACTAACAGCTGGCACTGACCAGGCAGGAAGCTTTTCTCAGGACTGAGGTAGCTTCACTGCCTTAGGCACAGAGTGTGTGTCCTAGGCTCTTGCATATGAACAACTTCCAGCTTCAGTGGCTGCCAAGACACTCAAACTAAATTAACAGACCAATAAGTATAAAGCAAATTTAAAACTTTGAAGTAATTCTATGTGTGGAGAGCTGAGCTGGCAGAGTCTGATTTGGTGTGACAATAGTCTTTGGACTTTGAAAAGGTGTTTATACACAATGGAGTACTACTCTGCCATAAGGAAGGACAAACTTGAGTCATTTGTAGAAAAATGGAAGCACCTTGGGACTTTGTTAAGGGAGATAAATCAGACATATGAGCTTACATACTCTTGGTTTCTTTTATATGAAAAACTCAAAATGTAAATAAAAGTAAAGAGCAAAATAAAACATCGCTAATAGGAGATAGGGAGGTTGATGTTTTGCACCAGGAAGGTAGGCAACCTTTACGGACTGCACACAGGGATGGAGAGAAGATAAGAGCAAGGAAGCTGGCAGAGAGAGCCCCGTGATGCTGGGGTGCAGCACTTCAGGGGCGGGTGAGGGGCGCAAGGGGGCCTCGCCATGCCCTGATGATCTGCTGATGCTTCCCCAGGGTGCTTCATTAGGAGCAGCGCAGAGCCATGCACAAACGGAGGCCTCACGGGCTCGGCTGGGCCTGAAGGGGTGAGCTGAGCCTGCACGCGGCTGATACATCGCTGCGCCCTGGTTGCGGCAAGATGAGCCCGATGGCAAGCTGCCTTCCCAAGTGCGCTGTCTCCTAAGAGGGACGCAAACACCGCCCTCTTCTGCCATGTCCCTGGAGTTCTCGGGCTGGGACCCAGAGTCTTAGGTGGCTGGAGAGCAAGTCCTGGTTCAGAGGGTCTGCAGTGCTCTGTCCTTCGCAGGGAGCTTGTTTATCCCTGGAGGGGAGATAACTGAGAGGAAGTAATAAAGAGTCTTCGAAAGGCTGCCTTGTGAGGATTACCACGGCGATCTTGCAAGAGTGTCTAGGCTTGGCTCCTTGGGTCTGGAGACAGGCACTGCAGGTTGTTCGTGCCTTATCAAAGTGCTTCCTCATAGCTTAGTGTTTTGCGCAAGATCCTCGCATGCTGGTGACGCATGAAGTGTTTCTGTTGAACTGAATCCAGTCTTTGCTGGGCAATGGAATACTCAGAAAATTACAGCCTCATTATATCGAAGCTCAGCTTCACAATGGACGTGCTCGCCACTTTTCAACCCCCCAAACAGAAATCCTTTGTTAAGTGATACAATATTTATGTGAATCAGTATTAACCCCTGGGAGGGCACTAAACGCCACATTAATAACTGCTAACTGCTTCTTGCTTGATAGGGAGCACTTGGAGGGGAGTGGGAGCATTTGCAGGTTTTCTCTCCCAGCCTTTTGAGGCGAGCCTAGGCTCACTTGCGCGAGGGAATAAAGGAGCAGGGAGCACTCAGATTCCTCCCTTCGCTCTTCACACAGTGACAGTGAACAAGGCTGACTTCATCCCACAGCTGGATTGATATGCAAATTTTCCCCGACTAATTGGCTTCCCCAGCTGTCTCCAGAGGGCGGATGTATTCTTTATAAAGTGCTGTCTAGGGTTGCATTGAGAACATCAGAACTACTTAATTGAATATCAATGAATCTTTATAAGCCAGAAATGACGGAGGAGCCTGGCAGAGTGATGCAGGTTTGCTGTATTCAGAGGAGAGCTCCGACTTGAATTTGTGGGAAGTGAAGTTTTTGGGGCTTTTTACAAAATCTAGTAGTTTAGGCTTCTTTGATGTGAAATCGTCGAAGCCCTGCTGGTGCCTTCTTGAACGTGTCCTGCGGGGCGGGTAGGACACAGACAGTGTGTGAGTGCATGCGGGCTTCCTGGCCCCTCCCCGTTTCCCAATACAGTAAACCTCGGTGACTGCAGGAGCAGGAATTGGCCTTAGGTTAGCAGGAGGAGTCACCTTCTTGCTCAAAGGAGCCTTAGGTCCCAGGCAGCACTAGCAAACTGAGCATACCTGGCCACTTTCAGAGTAGGGGTTGGGAACTGAACCAGCAGGTCTTCTCTGTGCTGGCAGAGCTGCCATTGCAAATCAGGTGAACCGACCTCTTGTCCTTTATGTCTCACCAGAAACTCCACTGAACCAAACCAAACCAAATCAAAGTAGACCAAACCAAAGTAAACCAAACCAAACTACTGGACTAAACAAGAGCAGCAAGGAAGAAATACACAATTTCAAGAACAAAATAAAAGATAACTAACAGGAAAGCAAAAGGAGAAAGAAATAAAAAAGAAGGAGAAATGGAAACAAAGCTTTTGTAAATAGGGAAAAGAAGAGGAGTTGAAAGCAGAGTAGGGGAATGGGAAATGAAAAGGAATCGAGTTATACTACGCATAGGTGTAAATTCACTATGACCAATGGGATCAATATGCATACCTAAAATATACCAATAAAAACAATTTTCTTTGAAAACAAACAAAAAAAAAAAGCTAAAAGAAAACAGGGACATAGATATTTTGCAAAAGGGAAGGGGACATAAAAAGCCTACACATGTGACAGTGCGTGTATCAAGAGCCCATGATAAACATAATCATTCTACTTTCAAACATAGACCACTGGATGCTAGAAACCCGCGGAGTGGGAGGTAGCTGGGCAGCTATCGCAGGCTCCTTGGGCCTTCAGTGGCTCTCAGAGTTGGGCTTTTTTTTCTTTTCTTCCCTCCTCTGCTTTGTCATGTACCAGGAGACATTTGAAGTGAAGATGTAGGCACCGCAGCACAGTGCAGGATCATGTGCAGAAGCGGTCCAAGATTAATGAGATGAAACAAGGGAGTTATAGACTAGACTCAGCACAGAGACATTTATTATGTGTTAAGGATGTTGTTTCTGTTCTGGAAAAAAAATTATTTCTCCCATAAATGCAAAAGGATAATTGGATAATTGTTTATTGCAGGCAGTTATTAATAAAGGTAGTGCTCACAGCATATCCCTAAACCAATTCTAACTGTCTAGAGTTTAGTGTGTAGCATTTAAAAAATGGCATAGATGTATAAGTATGTGTAAACATGGACAGATACATTTAATATACTGAGGGGTTTTAAAAGCCAATTGCAGGGGCTGGGGAAATAGCTCAGTAGAATAAGTGCTTGCCTGGCAAGTGCAAGGGCTTGAGTTCAATCTCTGGTCCTGAAAAAAAAAAGTCAATTGTAGAATGAAAATATCTTGTAAGATTTCTTTTGAGAAAGTTTTAAATATGACATCTAGCAGCCCGGCGGGATGGCTCAGTGGTCTAATGCGCCTGCTTGGGGAAGCTTGGGTGGCTTCAGGGACTGGGGTTCGGTCCCTGGCACCACATGCTGTGCCAGCCCTGCCCTGGGGGCGGGCTGAGCCGGCCATAAAAAATGAGTGTATAAACAAACAAAGGTTCTGAAACAAGAAAATAAAAAATAAAAAATAAAAATTCTTAAAAAATATATGACATCTAGATTACAAGTGGTTACTGCAAGAAAAGAGATCCCTCACGGTGTCAATAATCCAAATTTTGATATTTAACTAAAAAGAGACTGCTTAGTTATCAGATGACTTTTCCTTTCTCATTTAAAAGAATCCAACCAAGAACCTATATGTTTTTAATAATCATAAAATTCAAATTGCATTTTAATTTAATAAATAAAGAACTACAAAGTTACATGTAAAAAATAAATGGCATGAAAGGTTCAATAGATACAATAAAACAAAAAGAGACTGAAATAAGGAATAAACAATTGAGATGAGGGAAAGGAGAGAAAAGATAGGAAGGAAGGAAAGGGGAATATCATGTAAGTATATACATAGGATACCTGCGATGATTGTATTAATTTCTATGCATTTTTGAAGGTAGCAGTTAAGGTTTACAATTTTTCCTTTGACCAACTCTGTGTGCTAATATGTGTAATCTGACCAACTCCACTGAGGACAGCAAAGTGCTGTCCTCACGGCCATGGCTGCATAACTTTCATCTTGTTCTTTATGTGTGCACTGTCTCTAATGTTTTATTTAATATTTTTATATTCTATTTAAAACAAATTTAAAAATACAAAATGCAAAGGACAAAGATGCTGGGGAGATTGCTCAGCAGTCTAAGTGGCTGCCTAGGAAGTGCAAAGACCTGGGTTCGATCCCAGGTACCACATGCCATACTAGCCCCAGAACCCTGGGTGTGCTGAGTCAGCTACCAAGACTAGGCGTAGTGGCACACGGGGTAATTCTGCACGGGGACAGCTGACACAGGAGGATGACTAGAGTCTGAGCTGCGTAGAGAGACCATGTACCAAATAAATAAAAAATGAATAGATAAAAAGGATGAAGACAAAAATTAAGGTTTAATGCAAGGAATCATTAATGTTCAATTGTTTGATCAACCTTACATGCCTAATTTGGTCATCCAAGCAACACATTTGATGATACCAATATGTAACATAACAACCACTGTTAATTTTTATTCTTATTTTGAAATTCTGCACCATTTTTACTGTGTATTGTTCCTTTTTTTGTCTTTGTTCTTGTCATTTGTTTTCAATTTTTCCCCTTTAAAATTGAAAAAAAAATGATAAAGAAAGGGAAATGAAAGTGATTTGGGTTAAAGAAAACATGTTCTTCATGAACACACAGGAATGAAACATGGAGGGTGCTGGGCCTGATCACACAAAAAGAGCTAAAAGTCAAGAAAGACGTCAGAAATAAATTAAAAGGTAAATGATAGCTTCAGCATAATAATATTCACAGTGTGTATGTGTACCTTGTCTAGCTGTTATTTCCTGGTGGCACTGAGCCAATCTGAAGGCTATGTCTGCATATCTATATGTCCTTCTCTAAGTCAAAGATCCTGGAAGTCAATAAGATGAACTCCATAGAAATGTAGGTAACTGATAAGGCAGACAATTCACCACAAAAAATACAACTGCCAGTCAGTATGCACTCCTTGTTACGAGTTGGCCAGGTGTGCCAGCTTATGCCTATAGGCCTAGCATTCCATACGCTGAGGCAGGAGGATCGCTTAGGCTACATAGGGAGTAGAAGGACAGCTTGAATGACTTAGCGAGACCCTGTCTTATAAAAAAAATCCCCCAAGCAAAATCAACAAAAGAATAAAACCCACACATTTAAGGTCACCCTAATCACTGTCTAAATGCGCAGTAAACCTGTCACCCTAGAACCAGCCTCATTGTTGTGCTCCTGTGGCCTGGGTGCGAGTTGAGCATTCACCTGGCCCGTTGGAAGGTGGGCAGCAGTGTGTATCAAGGGCTTCGAAGTATTTCACTGAGTTTGTTACAACAATTCCACTTCATTGGCAACTATACTAATCTGCTTCCCAGAGAGATGCTCAAAGATTTATGTGTGTTACTCATAATTGCCTCAAATTAAGAATGATCTAAAGCCCACCAACAGCTCTTTAGTTAAGCATATTAGTTAATTATGCTATTGCTATATAAATTCTACATATTTTAAACAAAATGACATTTTAAAACATTAAAGAAGGATAAATTTGAGTCATTGGTAGGAAAATGAATGTACCTTGAGACCGTACCGCTAACTAAAATAAATTAGACTCGCAAGCTTAATTATTGCGTGGTTTCTCTTACACGAGAATCTCAGAGTATAAAGAGCAACCTAAAAAATAGATAACAGGAAACAGGGAGGTAGGTCTGAGATCAGGAGCTGGGAAAGAGGGGGGAGGGGAGGGAAGGGCAGCGAGGGGCAGGGACAGGGATGGACAAGTGCTCTGCACATGCACCAGCTCCCAGTCCGAGAAGGAATGGGGTCATTATGTGCTGCAAACATGGCCTAATGAGAAAATGACAATGGGGGAGGGCATCTAGAGACAGAGGGAGGCGGATGGCAAGGGAACAGGAGTAAAAGGAAATCTGATATGTTAAATCCATGCTCTGACTCCCTAAGGCGAATGTATACATTGTATAGTGCAAACAGGACTAGTACAATATTTTAAAAACTA
>PVJA010043663.1:0-16620 GCA_004027025.1 Myocastor coypus | reverse complement strand
TTTTTTTTTTTTTTTTTTTTTTTTTTTGTCTTTTTGAGACAAGGTCTCGCTATGCAGTTGAGGCTGGCCTTGAGCTCACTTTTGTAGCCCAGGCTGGTCTCGAACTCGCACCAATCCTCCTGCCTCAGCCTCCCGAGTGCTGGGATTACAGGCGTGAGCCACCACGCCCGGCTTTGTCATTCTTTTTTCAAGTTAAAGAAACTGATAAAAGTGAAATGTTAAATAGTGTAACACAGAACTCTGTTGGATTCTTTGCCTGTTTTGTTTTTCCACAGAGCATTGTTAAATGTTGTAATTGTTTGAAGGAGGTGGGAGGTATTTTCTAATGCCTGAATAAAAAAAAAAAAAAAAAATACAAAAATACACGTAATCAGGCATAAAAAATGGATTAAAGAAGAACGAATAAAAATGGAAATAACCAAAAGGTGAAGTTTCAAGGAAATTATATATTGAATCAATTGAAAAATAAAGACATAGGATATAATACAGGCAAAATGTTTCTAAAGTGATAGCAGTTCTCCATGGGTTTATTCTGAAATTTAACTTTTAAAAAATCATCTTTGTTTTTCCTTCTAGGTAAAAATATTTAAGCATGTTCATATATTTCTCAGTTAACATTGCAAAAGTCTACATAGCACCAAGAAAGAGACAGATGTCTGTAGAAATGCTTAGGTTAGGACCCAGAGCACCTTGCCATGGACAGTCATTCATTAGGTTGGTGTCACTACAACAAACTCGTTTGAAACAGCCTCTTTCTTTTTGAAAGTCGGTTTAAACCTGTAGGCAACCAGCAATACATGAAAAGTATAATATTTTCATTTTTTAGAAAGGCCCTCAAATTAATGCTAGGAAACCTTTATCTTGATAGGGATACATGTTCTAAAACGTTTTCTCTAAAGATTGTATTTAGGACAATATTTTGACTTTCTATGCTATTATGCCATTATCGCCAGAGGACCGATGTGTAGAAATGGTATTAAAATGGATGTAGATAATCAAGAAAAAGACTCTATGTATTAGAATAGCTCTTAACGATATTAAAGATATTAACTTGACATGTGAGAAACTGTTATAAGAGCGTCTGCACAGTAGCATAATTAAATACAATTTGGATTTGTCCTGAATCTGTCTATCAAAACTATTTGTTTGAAAATCAGGTTCTTTATATCTCTCTGAAGATGCAGCAAGTTCTTTTCAATCAGTAATACAATAGATGATTATTGTACTACTCAGAGAAACCTTTAGTATTCATTAGGATTTCATTATGGAGTTGAGGAAATAGAGAAATGGAATTGCCTTCTGTCAAAAGAATTTACCGTGTGCTTTGCTTCAAGAGGCTGATTGCTATAGAGAAAAGGGGAAGATAATGTGATTTGTTAACGATAACCAAACAATATTGTGGACAACCTCATCATCAGTGTCTCTCATTAGATTGTCATTATTCAATGCTAAAAATACTTTGCATTTTCATTGTTATACTCTCAGAGGCTGACACGCTTCAGTCCTGCAACCCTACTACCTTTCATGTGCAACAAGCACTTGTTGGGAATAAGCAATAACAATTAACATAAAATACAAAGAGTAAATATTTGCTTAAACACATGGATACATGGAGAAGTTTTTCTTCTGAAAACAGGAACTGCCTGGGACACTTGTGAATAATTGTCAGTTTGATCTAAGAGGTAAGTGCAAAATTCAGCCTGTCATCATTTTTCACTTAAAAAAAAAAAAAAAAACCTTTCTAATTTGTATGCTATTGTTTTTAGGCTCAAAGATGTACTCATAAACGTTTAGAAGTCATTTATATAGCAAATTGATTTAGCCCAAAAGACATGCTTTATAAAAATCAGATCTGATCTTTTGAGTTCTCTGGACGTCAAGCCTAGAACTTCTGGCTTCAAAGCTCTATGATCTTAAGAACTTCCTAGCTGGAGGAGGTCTCATTTCTTGTTGCTTTCAAGTGTTAAATGCGCATTTTGATTTTTATCCATGAACTCTTTGCCTACCCCGATATCTTCAAGATTTCCTCTGACTCTCTTCTCTAGGATATTTAGGGTTTCTCTTTCAATATTTATATTTTTAATCCATTTTCACTTTGTTTAGTGCATGGTGATAGATCTGGGTCAAGTTTTAGCTTTCAGCATGTGGAGAGCCGGTTTTACCAGCACCAGTTATTAAAGAGGCTATCTTTCTTCCAGTTAATGTGTTTGACCCCTTGGTCAAAAATAAGGTCACTGATTTGTTTGTATTTGCATGTGCATCTTCTAATCTATTCCTTTGATACTCAGGTTTATTTTTTTGGAAATACCTTGCTGATTTTATCATAGTAGCTCTGTAGTATAACTTCATATCAAGAATTGTAATGCCTCCTGCCTTATCTTTGTTGCCGAGAAATGTCTTTGCAATTCTAGGTCTTTTATGGTTTCAAGTAAATTTTAGGACTGATTTCTCCAGGTCTGTGAGGTATCTCAATAGTACTTTGATATGGATTACATTAAACTTGTATAACAATTAAGGAAGTATGGCCATCTTCACAATGTTGGTTCTTCCTATCCAGGAGCAGGGAATATCTTTCCATTTTCTGAAATCCTCTAGGATCTGTTTTTGCAAATTACTGTAGTTTTCATTGAATAGATCTTTCACTTCTTTAGTTAGGTTAATTCATAAGTATTTCACTGTTTTGATGCTATTGCAAAATACATTGTTTCACTAATTTCTCCCTCAGTGTGTTGGTCATCTGTGTAGAAGAATGCTGTTGACTTTTGTGTGTTGACTTTATACTCTGCTATCCCACACATTTGCATATTAATTCTAGTGGCTTCTTTGTGGAGTTCTTTAAGTCTTCCAAGTAGCCTATCATGTCATCTGTAAATAGTGATAGTTTGATTTCTTCGTTACCTATTCTTATTCCTTTTATTTCTCTCTCTTGTCTAATGACTGCAGCTAATGATTCCAGAAGTATATTGAATAGGAGTTGCAAGAGAGGACATGCTTGTCTTGTAGCAGATCTGCAAGTAAAAGACTTCAGCTTTTCCCCATTTAGAATTATGTTGACCATTGGATTGTCATAGATTGCTTTTATCAGATTGAGGTAGAGACCCTCTATTCCTATTTTCCATAGTACTTTGAACATGAATGAGTGTTGCACTTTGTTGAAAGACTTTTCTGCATCAATTGAGTGGATCATGTGGTTTTGGGCTTTGGCTTTATTGATATAGTGTATTAAATTGATAGATTTGCATATATTAAACCATCCTTGCATCCCTGGGATGAATCCTACCTGGTCATAGTGTATAATCTTCTTTATGATGTGCTGTATTCTATTTGCAAGGATTTTATTGAGGATATTTGCATCTATGTTCATGAGAGAAATTGGTCTGTAGTTCTCTTTTTTAGTTACATCTTTCCCTGGTTTTGGTATCAGTGTAATATTTGACTCTAGGAATGATTTTGGGAGGATTGTTTCCTTTTCCATTTCATGTAACAGTTTGAGGAGTACTGAGATTATATTTTCTGGAAATTTCTTGTAGAATTCAGCTGTGAATCCATCAGGATCTGGACTTTTCCTTGTTGGCAGAATTTTTATTATATTTTGTATTTCATTGGCTGCTATTGTGTTATTGAGAGTTCTTATATCTTCTTGATTGAGTTTTGGTAATTAGTACCTTTCTAGAAATCTGTCCATTTCATCTGTGTCTTCAATTCTGTGAGAGTAAAGATTCTCAAAGTAGCTATTTATGATGCTCTGAATCTCTTTTTTGTCTGTAGTAATTTCACCCTTTTCATTCTTTATTGCTTGAATTAGAATCCTTTCTTTCCTCTTTTTGATGAGGTTAGCTAAGGGCTTATCAAGTTTATTTAATCTTTCAAAGAACCAGCTTTTTGATTCATTAATTCTTTGTATTGTTTTCTTTGTCTCCACTGAGTTAATTTCTGCCCTAAAGTTTATAATTTTCTCCCGTCCTTGGGTTTTTGGTTTTGTTTGCTCTTCCTTCTCCAGTCGGTTTAGGTGTTGTGTAAGAGTATTTATTTGTTTCTATTCTGTTTTCTTAATGCATGAGTTTGGAGATGTAAGTTTCTCTCTAAGGACTGCTTTCATTGCATCCCATAAGTTCTGATAGGTTGTGTTTGGATTTTCATTAAAGTGTAAATATTGTTTAATTTCTTGTTTACTTTCATCTCTAGCCCACTGGTTGCTGAGAAGGGTGTTGTTTAATTTACATGTATTTCTGGAGTTCTTGTGATTTCTTTTGTCATTAAGTTCCCCTTTCATTGCATTGTGGTCAGATAATATACATGGTATAATTTCTGTTCTCTTGCACATACTTAAGCATGACTTGTACACTAGTATGTGGTCAGTTTTGGAAAATGCCCCACGTGCAGCTGAAAAAAAATGTGTATTCAGAAGTGGTTGGGTGAAACACTCTGTATGTTCCCTAAGTCTCATTTTTCCAAGATCTGGTTCAGTTCTGTTATTTCTTTGTTAATTTTTGTCTGCTTTACCTATCTTTCTGGGATAAAGGGATATTAAGCTCTCCTGTTAAGATTGTGGTATGGGATACAAGATGTTTTATGTCCATTAAGATTTGTATTATATAACTTAGTGTTCCTATGTTGAGTGCATACATATTTATGAGTGTTACCTCTGCATCTTGAATTTGTCCCCTAACCAGTATGCAATGGCCTTCTTTATTTCATTTGATCAGTCTTGGTTTGAAGTTTAGACTTTCTGCAAACTGGATTGCTACCCCTGCTTTTGTTTGAGGTGCTGGGGCATGTAGTATTGTTTTCCATCATTTAACTTTTAGCTTATGAGTTTCTTTATGAGTTAAGTGTGTTCCTTGTATACAACATATTGTTGGATCTTGCTTCTTTATCCAATCTACCAGCCTATTTCTTTTAATTGGAGAGTTGAGTCCATTTACATTGACAGTTAAAATTGAAATGTCTTGGCTTATGATTGACATGAGATTTACTTACTACTGTTTAATCCTTTTGCTCCTGTTTAATTGGTTGCCCTGTTTGGTGGGTTCTTTCTGGACTTATTTGTAGAGACCACCTCATTTTTGTCTCCCTTAAAAATATTTTTAAGTAGTCTGTGTAGGGTTAGCTTTGACATCATGAAATTCTTTAGTTGTTCCTTGTCATGAAAGTATTTCACTTCTCCCTCATACTTGAAAGAGCATTTTGTGGGGTATAGCAGTCTGGGCTGGAATTTGTTTTCATGTAGGACTTGAAGCACTCTGCTCTATGATTCTTCTTGACTTTGCAGTTTGTGATGAGAAATCTGCCATTATTCTGATGTTTTCCTTTACATGTGATCTATTTCTTTTCTCTAGGAGCTTTTAGTACATTATTCTTTATGCTGGATTTGCGGAATCTGGACTATTATATGTCTGGGTGTGTTTTTAGTTGAGTTGATGTTATTTGGAGTTCTGAATGCTTCAGTTACCTGAGTGTCGCATTGTTGTCTCATACTCAGGAAGTTTCCTGTTATTATTTCTGCCCATATTCTTTTTTATATCATTTGTATTCACTCCTTCTTTTTCATTAATTCCTGTTAATCTCAAATTGTTAATTTTTGCAACATCTTGCAGATGTTGAATTATTTTTTTTTCCCTGCATCCTGGTTGTCTTTTTAGAGATCCTTTCTTACCTTTTCACTAGCTATGGCATTGCAAAGGAAAATAATCATTAGCTATGAGGGTCATCTTATTCCGCATTAGAAAAAGAACAAAAAATAGAGCAAGTGGATAAAAAACTAGACCAATTAGTTAAAAGGACTGAAAGAAAAATTATTTCTTCACATTGAATTTGATACTTGGCAAACATACCTTTGAAAACTAAAAGTAAAATATTTTCCATTTGTACAAACTTAAAATATTCTAATATCTCCAGATATTCCATATTGAAAGTGACAGTGACTATAATTCAGTAGGTAAGAGAAGTTGCTGTATGGTTCTGAATAAAGAATAAAGAGCTCTGAAAATGGTAGTTATACAGGACTATGTAAAATATAATTATATTTTATGAACCCATTTAAAAAGTCATTGAAAATTTCTACAAAGCAGTCATCAATGTTACGTCAGGT
This sequence comes from Myocastor coypus, assembly GCA_004027025.1. NCBI lineage: Eukaryota > Metazoa > Chordata > Mammalia > Rodentia > Myocastoridae > Myocastor > Myocastor coypus. The sequence continues at coordinate 10,529 of PVJA010043663.1, read as the reverse complement.
TATATACATATTTTATAATGTGTGTGTGTGTAAAAGAAAAGGAAGAATTAATATAAAGTCAGTGAAAAATGGAAATGCACTTTTTAAAATTTGTTTGTTTTGTTTTTGTTTTTAGCTTACTGCTCAAAGGAAAGGGAAATCCAAATTGACAGTCTTGAATACCATTGTAAGGAACGCTGATGAAAATTCTACTCCATTAAGAATTAAGATCTATGAACAACAAAACTTAAGTTTACACAGACAAAAACTTAGACATTGTCCTTTGTGTTAACAGATCTGGTAGTGAGGGGTGCCTCTCACTCTTCCAGTCCTTGTCCCAAGATCTATGTATTCTGCTTAAGGGACAAATAATACCACATGTTTGCTGGTTATTCAAAATATCCATTCCATGCAACAGGGCGGAAATCCAGTTTCACAAAGTACTCTTCCTAGGTGGTATTGTGCCTGCGTTTTCAAAAATGTGTTCCCCTATTTTATCCAATAAATTATCGTGAATAATGAAGTATGTGGAAAGATCAATACATTCCAGTGTTGTAAGTCATTTTGCTACACGTATTGTGCAGATAGGATATTTGTGTAGTATGCTGGAATGGTAAGTGCTACATTCAAATATTCATGATAATGAGTTACAAATAGAAGATAGTGAGGCCAGGGGTATAGCACAGCTGCATAAGTGCCTGCTTCCAAGCCCAAGGTCACAAGTTTGATCCCTAGTATTGTAAAAACAAAAAGTGAAACAAATAGAAGATGGCAACAACAAATCCTTGCTCAGAAAGCGTATCTTTCCAGGAAAGACTTGCCACTCTCCTCATCATGAAACAGATTCCTGAAGCCAGCAAGCTCCCATGAGGAAATCGGCCAGCTCTCTGACCTCTGCTTTCTGCAGGCTGCACATTCAACAGCAATGAAGTATAAATTAATTTTGACTAGATGTACACATCATCGGGTTCTTCATAGAACCTTTTTTTTTTTTTTTTTGCTGCAGTGCTATTTTATATATGGCCCATTGAGCAACCATCAGGATGGTGAGAGAATGAGGCTACTGATATTTATAGGATGTCTACTTATTAAGTGTGCACTCAATAGTGGATATTGTTTAGTGAGCAAATGTCTATGAACGGGCATCTCTAAATTTTAACATTTTTCTTTCCAGGTAAAAAAGACACCCAGATTAGTGGCTCAATAATCTGCCTATCAAAGGATTTCCCTTCAGTATTATCTTTCTAGATTCTCCCAAATTGAGGTACACGTCAACAGCGTACCATTTTAAGTTAATGATGCTTTGTGTTGGAGAGACACTAGTAAACAAAGTCATTTTTCCTCTCCTTGGTCACAGGGAGCTCATGAGAACATCTGTGTGGGTTGAAGGCAGTCAGCAATGCAATGACAGACGTCTAGTGTCAATCACTCATGCCAGTTGTTTGTACCTTCCAGACCAGCATAACACCCATTCCATATGTAGCAGGTCTACACAAGACCAGACTAATGGATAAATGAATCAACTCTCAGTTCAGTGCAGGGGGGCCATGTCTCTTGCAGTCCTACAGACATGCATTCATTATCTGTAAGGAGCCAGGATCAATACAGAGCTACGTTAAAAGGAAAAGTTAGCAGATGTGAGCACAACTTTGTGGGAAACAGTGGTGATCTGCTGCAGTGGAACACACTGGACTTGTAACAAAATTCTCTTACTCTGGTTCCTGACTGCAGCAAGTAGCAAGTAGGTTGCTATAGCTGATGTGAACTTGTACTACAGATATATATATATATATATATGTTACTTATTTATCACTACATAGATTTAACTCATACTGTTCCACCTGTGTTCAAACCCCCAAGCACTGGGATTACAGGTGTGTGCCACCACACCCAGTCTCAATTACCTTCTCAGTGCACCCTGTGGGTGGGGCCATTGCTATGCTTTAATCCACTGAGCTATTTGACTGGCCCCCAAGTAGGTAAAATTCTTGAAACCATAGGCATAGGTGAAGATTTTCTGAATAGAATCACAATCCAATAAAAATTGATTGATGGTGTGAAGGTAGTATTTTTTTTTTTATATATATAGCAACAGTAGCTGGGATAATAGTTTATTTTAAATTCGTAAATCTACTTTGCAATTTAATGTCATGTGTGAAGTAGTCATTATTTCTACATCATGTAATTTTGTTACTGAAAACATTTCTAATAACACATTTTAGCTTTAAAATTTCTCTTGGAATATTATATTCTATAAAATCTATTTCTGTATTGTATATTGTTCTGTCTGCATGTGTCTCTATGTATTTCATCAGTATCATACCATGAAATTCTCATTTTTTATGTTTTAGAACCAGAAATATTTTATTTTTACTATTTATTTATGTTTAGCTATTTTCTTTGGTAGACATATCAATTCATTCTTCCAAGTGTGTGTAATACCTTTTTTTTTTTTTTTTAAAAAAAACAAGTTTGGGCTCTATTATATCAGAAAGCTACAGGCATTATGTTGAGGCTTAAAATAATTTTTGAATAATTTATTTGGGTATAATGTGGCATATTCTACTAACTTAGAAAGCATTATATTTTGTCTAGTTTTTCATGATTGTATAGAACCAGAAAATTACTATAGACATGAAATTGTTTACAACTATAAAATCCTAAATGAATATACTATTAAGTTCCTTATGATCAGTAGCAACTTCACACTGACATTTTAAAAGTGGAATAAGGCTGGGCTGGCCAGATAGCTCAGTCAATTAAAGTGCCTGCTTAGACCAACTCAAGGGCAGAGGTTCCATCCTGGCCTGCAGTACCAGCCCAGCCTCTAGCAAAGTATTTCTGGTTCTAAAACATAAAAAATGAGAATTTCATGGTATGATACTGATGACATACATAGAGACACATGCAGACAGAACAGCCCATAGTTGTCCTTTGACAGGACAAAGGAGACTGGGCGTGGTGGTATGTGCCTGTAATCCCAGTGCTAGGGAGGCTAAAAAACAGGAATGATCACTGTGAGCCTGATCTGTTCAGTGAGACTCTGCAGATCTTGTACTAAATACATTACAAAAACCAAAATAACAAATTAGAATAATGCCACTCTGGGGAAATCCTCAATGCTTGGTTTTCTTCAAGTACGATTATTCTTTTATATTTAATTTCATACTTATAATTTTAAAAATTTTGTGAAAACAAGGCAGAGGAAGAGGAAAGTTAACTCAGAGTGTTAATAAGTTTATTTCTTAAGCTTTAGCTTTTAAAAAGACCTGAAAATTGCACATCTTTATTAACTAGTGCATGATCTGATTATCATATGCAACTGCTGTCTTAAATTTCTTGTAATTTGTACAATTTCTGCCCAACTTTGCAATCAAAAAAACATCAATTCTAATAGACTTCAAAGAAAAACTCCCGTCTGACCCACAATGCTCCTATTTATGCAGCTAATTTATTTCATTCATGAAAATCATGGGTTCCTCAGTTCACTATTCATTTCTACTCAGGGTGAAAGTATAAAGGTCAGGCAGAAAAACGGTTAATGATCAGAAAAGCTGCAAATGCGGGGAACAAAGGAAGTGTGAAATTGTACATTTTTGTCTTTTGATTTCTGCATTGAAACATTTATATCGTACTAGCTCTGATATTTAAAAACATTTCAAAGTTCAATAAATTCCTCACATTTCCTGACCCAAGACATGTTACATGTTCTACACCTGACTCTTTCTTGTCTGACACCCTTTTAGGTATAAGAACATACAATTCACAGAAACTGGCCAAGACACTACTAAGGTGAACAATAGAAAGCATTTGAACATACATAATTCAGTATTTTCCCAAATGAGTTAAAAATGACTTCCCTTAGGAGCAGCGTGTATTAGAGTGTATTTATTACCTTGAATAATGTGCCAGACAGAATGGGAACAAAGGAAATGATTCTTCCTAAATAAAAGCAGCCATCTACTCTCAAAAGATAAACTATCCATATTGTAGGATGAATACCTTTCAGCAGAAAAACCCTGGTGTTTTAATGACAATTTGGAGAAACGTTTTTTATTTGCAGTGCAAAGCAAGCATGCACACGCAATTTTACAGCTCAAATATCCACAGCTAGACACCTGAAAATTGTCAAAATCCACAAAACGGCCTTCCTTTTGTTAGTTCTGCCCCAACAAGCAGGGAGGCCGAGCTTGCCAGGCGCAGAGCCTCAGTACAGGAAAGAGCAGGAAATAAGAGAGTGGCTCCTAGAGAAACCAACGCAGAGATGAGCGAATGCTCAGGGTGACCCAGGGAACCAGCAGAAGCTGTCCTGATTCGCTGTGCTCCTAGGCATCAGGAAAGATAAATCACTGCCATATGACTCCCAGGAAAATTGGTTGCGGGCTTTTTGTGGGGCAGAGGGGCTAGGGAGGGCACTGGTTGTACCCTAGGCCCCCAATCTGTAGGCTGAAGGTTGCTGTCCCAGAGAGGAAATACACATGGCAAGCAAGAGCTATTTTATTAGAAGGAAAAGTAGAAAATTTCAAGATTGCTCAAAGCTGTTTTCCTTTCTGTGACCCAGTTCTTCTTCTCCTAATGGAAATTAAAGGTCTCTTTTTTGACCTAAAATAAGTTTATTACATTTATTTCTCAAGGAAAATATGAATGCATATAAGTCGAGCTGGAGAACAAATATGAAGGTAAAACGAAATTAAACTCATACTGACAGAATTAAGTGCCCTTTGCTTGCTTGTCTAAAACTTAGCATGCCTTTTTTTTCATCCCCTAAAGTCAGATTTCAGATATTAAAATCTTTTCCAGTGAAACACAAGTTTTCTTATTGCTAAATTATATCATCAGTCGGCAAACCTGTGGCTCACTTTCATTGCTAAGTTGGCCAAATGCACTCACTAGGTGTGAAGAGCACTGCCGCTGGCTGACTGTCAAGTTGCTCCTTGAACAGGCTCTCCCAGTTGTGAGCTGTCACTCCCGTTATGGCGCCTGGAGTATTATATTGCTTGCAGAAATGGAATTTTCAGAGGCAACAAGAGATAATGTATTAGCAGTCATGTAAATCAGTATTTATGATTCAATTTCCAATGCAATTTCAGATAATTGCTGTGCGATTTTGCTCGCTATCTTATAATTGGCCCTTACAGAAATCTACACCCGTACAATAAATAATTCAAGAATTCTGGAAAAAATGTTATTCATTCAGACAAACAACAAGTAGAATCCCTTACCTTAGAGAAAGCAGCGGTCATCATTTTCACGTATGACGTCATGTCCACCGTGGACATAGTCGCTGCCCCTCAGTTCACTGAATAAAATTTTGTGCTTTGAGCTGCGGTACCATAAACTATTAAAGAGCACTTATCTCACTTTAAATTGGGAAAATAAAAATGCTTAAATCAAAGTCATATTTAGAGTATGAAACTTCCACCCAAGCTCCTTGGATGTTGAATACAATTCATATACTTTTATGTATAATGCAGCTTTCATCTGTCTCAAACCCTTGAAAGTGAATTATTTTATTTCTGTTCCTGTAATTTAAATTTAAACTTTATGTTTTCTAAGTTTCTTGGTATAAGGCAATTTCATTGGTTGGTCCAGCGGTTCATAGTGATGCTCCATCCAAAACCGCTATTTTGCCACAAAAGAATAATGTCACATAATGTCATAGCTTATTCACAAAGCAAGACATACTTTAAAATGTTTATGTATTTCTGACAGCTTGGTTGCATTTCCAGTGTGTGGCTCTGCTTCTCTGTTAGGTCAAGTCTCCAGCAGGAGTCCCCTGCGGCCTTACATGAACTCTAGGCCTGCTACAACCTCCCTCAAACTTCTGCCCCTTCCCTTGTGGTTTACGTTTTAGATCCAGTTCACCTTCGCTACTCTCCCTGTCAACAGGAAAATACTTTGATTTCAGGTAGCAGCAGCCACGAAGGAAACTAATGATGGGAAAACATTATGGGTATTCTCTGCCTTTCTGGGGTCCTAGCAAAACCCCAAACAACGTATTTCTTAAGTCAATGGACCTATGCACATTCCTTTATTTTCAGATAACTACACAGTTAGATTGAATGGGTGTTACGACAACTAAAAAATGTGAGAAAGATCTGAATCACGTAGAACACAGATACATAACTTTTCTACATATAGGAGAACTGCAATGGCTGCTGCACATACCTACATGCCTAGGGAGATAAAACTTATAATATCATGGTGCATCATGCTGTACATATTTTTAATAACCTTATATTTTATGAAAAGATGAAGTGGGAAAGATTATTTGTATCTGCTCCACTGTAAAAGACCTATATTGTTTGAGATGTGTATTTATCATTTTATTGCAATGGTAATGAATATTAGTAGATAAGAGATAATTTTGATTTTTTAAATGTATTTAGAACAGGGTCCACGGGTCTCACTACAAAGGTGAGACTCATAATAGTCCACCTGTTTCCAGCCTCCCAAGCGCTGGAATTATAGGCGCACAGCACTACACCCAGTCTCAATCACTGTTGTAGTATGCGCCGGGTGCAGGGCTGGCAGCACTTTCATTTTTTAAAAGAGTAACATCGATCTAAAATATTTGTACCATAAAATACATCTGAAAAGCCCAAATCATGAATAAATGTCAAAATCAAGGATAGTAAGTGTTGGGGCTAGGGAGATAGCTCAGTAGAATAAGTGCTTGCCTGGCAAATGCAAGGTCCCGAGTTCAATCCCTGGTTACACACACACACACACACACACACACACACACACACACACACAAAGATAATAAGCGTTATGATCAAGTTATACAGTGAATACTTCTATTTCAAAAATTACAGTAAAAGGTGCATTGTCATTATTCTCCCCAAAATAATTTTCACTTCCCCCAAATATATCTCACCAGGATATATAGTTATCATGGTGAATGCTGCTGCCATGTACTATCCAGGAAAACACAAGCAAATTAAAATATTCTTGTGTGCTACTTCTGGCTCTTCCCCAAGTCAAAGTGACCATGAAAGGTAAAGATTTTCAATCAGTTCGGTGTATCTGGGTAGCCATGACAGTACAACTAACCACTCTGGACAGAAATCTTCCAGAATTGCTTCTGACAGCGGCAACAATAATGAGATATGTGTTCAGTTCAGGAAGGATGTACTGAGGGAGGTTAATGACAATGTCACTCTTACTGTAATATATTTTTAAGTTTAAAATTCAGAGCATTTCATAAGTACTTGTAAGATAAGAACAGACATGAATGAAGATGTAAGTCAAGCTTTTGTTATTCGCATAACCTATGTATATTCATTAAAATCCTCAAGGTTCAAAATGTAAATGTATCTGATCCATATGGAAGTTTGACAACTTCTCAAATTCTTCTTTGGCCTCTATTTCCATGCTTGGATTTCTGTCCTGCACACAGGCATTAGCCACTGCCAAAGATTAACCACTTATTAGAGACAGAGAAGTTGAACCCTGACTGATAAATTCCCTGCTTGTTTGTCTTGGTGGAGTGGTGAGTTAGAATTAAATATGTAGAAGTTTCATCTTTCTAAGACTTAATGTTTTCATAGAGACATCAGCACAGGCTGATTTTGCTAAGAGAGAACTCAGAGCCACATGGGTTTCTTTTAAATGATAATGCAAAAAGGAGATGATAGGGAAAATATTAGTTGCTTTGCAGGGTGCAGGCTGGGAAGAAAAATACTAGCCCTTTTACAGAAAATATTTCAGTTTAAAAGTAGGCAATACATTGGGGTATATTATGTGAATGTATTCATATATATTTTCAGAAATAAGTGGCTATCATACAATGAAATACAAAAATTTCACTACTTTGTAAATATCAGTCTTGATCCAATAAAACTCCACTATAAACCGTGAGTCATTTAGCTAGATTATGGAACATCGCAGATGACATCTTTTTATAGGAAGTACATTTCTGGAAAAACATTCATGCAAAACGGTAACAGCGAGTTCAAGGTGTGTTATGCAGAGTGATGCTTTTAAATAACTCCACCAAAAATGTAACGTTCGTATAGATATCATAATGCAGTCCCTCAATTTATCCTTGTCTGATCCAGGGAAGCTCTTTTCTAATAGCAGAAGCAGGGTGTTTACCTGCTTTGATCCGAGGCAAACGCTGTTCTGATTTTGCTTGCCATTCAAGAAGAGAAAAATGTTTCGGCTTTCTATGACAAAATTGGGGAAATATCACTTGTATCCTTTGAGAAATGAGAATTCTCTCATGTGGTGCATTGCTTTCCTTAAAAATGTCTCCAACCATTGACATCATAAACAATTTGAAAGCATGTCTTACTTCATTATTGCAGTGGTTTTAATTCATATGATTGCTTATATAGACCATGCTCACGGTGGAGGGTTAGAGAGCATCAGTCTACATAGGCTATTTCACTAATGTACATGCTACCCAGAAAAGGTTTAGGCAAAACGACTAATAAGTTTTGGAAATTTGTGCGCATGATTGTTATGGTTTATGTCTAGTTGTCCCCTCAAAGCCTCATGTAGTCATTGGGAGGGGACTTCTAGAGATTGAGACTTGACTCATGAGTCACTGGGATTATGTGTTTTAGTACTGATGGGATTGTGGGTCTGAGTAGGGCTGGGACTATGGGTGTGGCCTCGGGCGGATATCCTAAGGCAGAGAGCCTGATAGGAATATAAAGAGAGACAGAGAGCCAGACTAGAGCTGTTGCTCTCTGCTCCCCTTTTTGGTCACTTGCCTCTGTCGTGATTGTTGCTGTTCTTCCACCATGAACTGGATGCTCTCCGCCCTGTTCCACTCAGCTTTGGGCCAGCCAAATATGGACTGAAACCTCCAGTAACTGTGAGCTAAATAAACCTTTCCTTCCTGCATCTTGAGTGTCGTGTATTTGTCCCAGCAATGAGTAAAAAGTAACTAAGACAATAATGTTGTCTTTTTATTTTTTTCTTCAAATAGATAATTGATAGAGTAAGAATAATCCAAAGCGCAGCACAGGTAAACGGTGAATTCACATCTGGTTGGTGCTTGGGAGTCCTTGAGGCTCTTTCACCCTTCCCATGGACCCTTGAGAATAACATAATTGCTCAGGGAACATGAGAAGCTATTTATCTAAAACTCTGTGGTATCTCACAGGTGCACAGAGACCTAAAAGTGACATGGAAAATTAGTTCATGCTACATCTGTTTGATCTGCAATTTGGTTCAAAAGTGGGTTGGGGGAGGGAAGGAGTGTGGCTTTTTTATTTTGCTTGGTAGGGATTTACAATTTTTAGTGCTTTTCTTTTTATATTTTCACTAGAGAAAGATTTCAATTATCAGCAGCTCCCAACATAAACTGAGATTATATTATTATAAATGAATCAGAAGCTTCTTAAAACAACCTATGGTAGTTCAAGTACGTATATTCTGAAACATCCTTGGTTAAAATATATCTTCCTTATTCCCAAGCACAAGGACTGACTAATCATTTGATCTAGTTGTTTAATGTTACAAAAATGATTTCCCAAAGATGGTGTAGACTTAAAAACTAGTGAGTAGCTATCAGTTTAAATATGAAGACTAGAAGCAAAAGGAAACTCCGCAGCTTTTTTTTATGTTGTGTTTCCTCATATGTTTTTTGATAAGTTTCTTGTAAGTTGTGCTATGAAGCTGGCTTATGATTTTAAAACTAAACCTTAATACGCATAATACATAATTTTCTTTGATTAATTTAGATTAAAACACTCAGATGTTGTTGATCTAGCTAGGAATCAGGCAAAAACAGCACCAATGAGTAGAGAAGTGGAAATTTAACAGTACATGTTTATTAAAATAATAAATTTTCCCATGCAACAATTCAGATGTAAAATGCAGTTAATTTAAAATTTTCTCCCACTTAGGAATGTGATAAAACAGATATAAGGGTGACTGTGCCTTTGATATACAAAACTGTCATGTATAAATCTTTACTGTTAAAAATTGAGATATTTACCACCGTCCCCAACAGCACTCAGCTTTGGACCAGGAAAGCCTCCACCGCCACCCCTGCCCCCTCCAAGTGGGGGACCCAGCACCGCCGTTCCCACTACCGCAGCCACGGCTCCTTCAGGTGTAGACAAGTCCGTGGTGGGCTGTGGCCCCTTCTACCTAATGCGGGAACTACCAGGTAGCACGGATCTCACGGGCAGCACCAATCTGATCACGCACTACAACCTGGAGCAGGCCTACAAGTTTGCAGTAAGAAGGTCAAGGAGAAGCTGGGCAGCTTCCTGCTTGACCTGCCTGGGATGAATGACCAGCCCGGTTCCCATGACGACAGCAGCCTCCGCTCCCTCATCCTTCAACCCCATCACAGGGACCACGCTGTCCGGCTTCAGGCTCCACCCTGGCCTGCTGCCGGAGTAGTGCCGCCTCATGCACATCCAGCCTCCCAAGAAAAATAAGCACAAGCACAAGCAGAACCCGCACCCAGGACCTGGCGCCCCCGGAGACACCTTCAGACTTAGATCAAAAGAAGAAGAAAAAGAAAATAGAAGACCCAGAACACAAAAGGAAGAAGAAAGAGAAGGAGGAGGAGAAAGAGGAGG
>PVJA010043662.1:0-16582 GCA_004027025.1 Myocastor coypus | reverse complement strand
GGCTGCACTGCTACCTTGGGCAACTTTGCTAAGTCCACCTTTGATGCCATCTCCAAGACCTACAGCTATCTGACCCCTGACCTCTGGAAAGAGACTGTGTTCACCAAGTCTCCCTGTCAGGAATTCACTGACCATCTTGTGAAAACCCACACCAGAGTCTCTGTCCAGAGGACTCAAGCTCCAGCAGTAGCTACAACATGAAGGGTTTTTACACAAAAATAAACTATATCTGCCAAAAAAAAATGCTTTGAAATTTTCTCTGGCAGATTAACTAGTCTACTCCCTTAATCCCAGTCTCCTTCAAAATATCAAAACATAAACAAAATGTAGACAGAACTTCTGCTGAAATAACACACATGGTCTAAATCCAACTGCTAATGTAGTCCTTATTCTCAGCTGAAAAACCTCCTAAGCCTGGACTTTACCAGCTACATTTCTATCAGCACTTTGATCTTCTGAGCTTTGACCAGAACCTCCTGTCAAGTTTGGTTTACAACATTCCAGGGCTGTATCTCCAGTCAACATCCCCAAACTATTCCAAACTCTTCATTGGAACCAGTTTCAAAGGCTTCTCTGGTACTGTCACAGCAATGACCCCACTCCTGGTACCAAAATCTGCTTTAGTTACTTTCTTGTTGCTGAGACACTATACGTGAAAGGTACAAAAAGGAAGGGTCTATTTTGCCTCACAGTTGTAGAAGTTTCAGTCAGTACTCAGCTCCAAGGCAGAGGAGAAACAGCTCATGGCATCACACACACACACACACACACACACACACACACACACACACACACACACCAGAGAGAGAGAGAGAGAGAGAAAGGCCTAACCACCCAATGACCACCTCCTTCAATTACACTTCACCTCCAAACATCACATATAAACTCATTAGCGGACAAATCCACTGGTGCGCATCACACCTCCATGACCCAGTCACTTCCCAAAGCCCCACCTATGAGTGTATCTAAATATAAATCATAACAGTATTTAAATATTACAGTGATGTATGAGATGCTTTGTTGAAAAATCATTTTCTTCATGAAAGGAGACTCTTATTCCACATACAAATAGGTATACGTTAAAAATATTTGCTTGATCTTCTTACTGGTTTTCTTCCAAGGGAAAACTGAACTATGCTCAGATATAGCTCATTTATGCCTTTCAAATTAATATTTGTCTTTATTTTGTATCAAGTGAAAGTATAAATGCTATCTACAAATCATTACTGAAAGTACCAAATTATATTTGCTGCCTAGACAATAATAATTTCTCAATATCCAAACAGGAGTACAAAATAGATACCATCTCTTTTGGTACTTTTATTATATCACAATTAGTACAGCACCAATGATTATTCTCCAGCCCATTGCCCGGGGGGGGGGATTGGTAGGGAGATCATAGGGCACAGATCACAGGGAAGTCAAATAATCATGTATAGTACTATTATAAAAGTGGAGGATACATGAAATTATACATTTGTCAAAATCTGCAGGATTACAACATAAAAAGTGAATCCTAAAGTAAACTAAGCTTAGTGAAAAAAATCTAGATATTGTACTACACTATTTTTTTTTTTTTTTTTGGTATGAGGAATCAAACTCAGAACCTTGCACTTGCAAAGCAGGCACTTGTGCCACTGAGCTATCTCTCTAGCCCTACACTAATTTAAAATGTAGGAGCGTGTTAGCTATTTTCTCATCACTGACACCCAGTACCTGACACCCCCTACTGAAAGGAGGAGATGTTTATTTTGATACAATTTGTGAAGGTTTTACTCTATAGTTGGCCAGGTCTAAAGCAGGGCAGCATGGCAGAGGAAAAAAGTTTGTGGTCTGCTAGGCAGGAAGCAGCAATGATCAAGGGAGGATGAGAGGCATATACACTTCCAGCCCACGCACACAGTGGCCAACTTCCCACCAGACCTCACTTCAATATCTTACCTAGCTGTAAACTTATCAGTGCACTTCTTGTGGCTCCCAACACAGAATCCCACATCCATGATCCAGTCACTTCCCAAAAGCCCTACCTAAGGCTATCGGGAGACATGTAGGTAGGAACCTTAAGGAAATTGGAGCAGGGGAGTAAAGGCAATATATGTGATGCATATTCCACTCATTTTTTGTAAACCTGGATACATACCATTTAAAATACCATTTTAAAAATGGTATGTTTAAAAAAAGTGACTCTAGATACCAAAATTAAGTGTCACACAGGGAAAAGAAGTAAACATAAAATAATAGCATTCCTCTTTTGTTAAGTATATTACCACATCTGTAATTCCGGCACTCTGAGAGGCTGACATTGGAGGATTACAAATTCAAGCTCAAACTGGGCAGTTTACCCTATCTTAGCCGATCAACACCCTATCTTAGCCAGCAGCCAGCCAGCCAGCCAGACAAACAGACAGACAGACGGACAGACAGACAAACCAGACGAGCAGTCAAGCAGGCAGGTAGACAAAATAACAACTGGGAATATAAATCAGTGTAAAGGCCCTGTGCTCAGTCTTCACTATGGATAGATACAATATTTGATAAGATACCTATAATAAATTGTTGCATCACAATCTTCCAATCTTTTTTTTTTTTTTTTTTTTTTTTTCATTAACTTTGTTGAAAATCAAGCCGGGTGTGGTGGTGCACACCTGTAACCACAGCATTTGGAAGGCTGAAGGCAGGAGGATCAGTGAGAGTTTGAGACCAGACTGGGTTACAAAAGTGAGCTGAAGACCAGCCTGAACTGCATAGCAAGACCCTGTCTCAAAAAGACCAAAAAAAAAAAAAAACAAAAAAACAAAAAGAAAATCAATAATTATATAGCATATTAAAAATTGTAGACAAATATTGAAATGTGAGAGATATAAGATGTAGACAAAGTGACTCTTAGAATATTTCCGAAATAAATACATAACATGAGATTAATAATAGATTGAACATTGTAAATAATTTATTTGCAAACTTTTTTTTTTTTGTCTTTCTGAGACAGGCTCTCACTATGCAGTTCAGGCTGGCCCTGAGCTCACTTCTGTAGCCCAGGCTGGTCTCGAACTCACAGCGATCCTCCTGCCTCAGCCTCCCGAGTGCTGGGATTACAGGCGTGCGCCACCACGCCCGGCTTTATTTGCAAACTTAAATAAATATAACAATAAAAATTGTCTAAAAAATGAAGAATTTACAGATCAGTCATATAATAGTTCATTCTGCTAAAATTAAGAAATTTATATTAATATAATTAGAATTCTCAAAGTAGAAAGGGATAGGCAATAAATATTTAAAGATTTAAAATTTCTAAATTTAGTTGAAATTATAGCATCACATTTCCAAGAAGAATGAACCTTCTGCACAAGAAACATGAATAAAATAACATCAAGTTATATAAAAATGAAATTGTCCAAAACTGATTGTAAAGAAAAAAATCATTAAAGCATATGCATACATAAAACAAAAATATTATCTATGGAAGAGTAAAATTAAATAGCATCTTATTGTACATTAGGAAAAAAAAGAGCAGGTAAGTAAGAAATTAGACTAATTAATTCAAAGGACTGAAAAAAAATCTGTCCTCACTGAATTTCATATTTAGCAAACATACCTTTTGAAAACTAGAAGTCAAATATTCTACTCAAAATATTCTAGTATTGCCAGATGTAGCATATAGAAAATAACAAAGACCATAATCCAGATGGAAAGAGAAGTTGCTGTATGGTCCTGGATAAAGAATAAAGAGCTCTCAAAATGGTAACTATTCAAGACTATGTAAAATATAATTATATTCGATGAACCTATTTAAAAGATCTTGAAGATTTCAGCAAAACAGTTACCAATCCTATGTGAGCTTATGTACATATTTTTTCATATATGTGTGTGTGTGTACATAAAAGTTAAGGAAGAAGTAATATAAAGTCAATGAAAAATGGAATATACTTTTTAAAGTTTCTAATAAGGGAGAAAATGTACCATGTCTTATAAGTAGATTATAAGTCAAAGATGCAGTATAAATCATAAAACAAAAAGTAAAATTAAACAATATTCAGAAATAAACATTTAAATTAATTAAATATTTATTAATTAAAAATTAAATATTTCAAAGTGATATTCCAAAATTAAAACAAATCATGAGTCCAATTAAGAGGGCATAATGTTGTATATTATATGTATGAATCTGTGATCAATTCAGAGTACTCACATAGTATTTGAATAGGTTAATATATAGAAAAATATTAACCAAGAGAAACTTGTCATAATAGTAAAGAATTCCTAAGTGTAAACCATAACATAAAGACTAGAATGACAAATATATGACCAGAACTTCTAACAGTTGGCGGATAAGATATCACACAAAGTTCTAGTATCTCGTGCACATGGACAGTGTCCATGATGCTTAGTGGTGGCCAGGTGTCACCTATGGGACTGAGCCACTGCTATTTCCTTGATATCTACCCTATAGACCCAGACAGAATCATGACCCATTGGGTGCAGGAGAAGTCCATTTGTAGAATATGCTGATGGAAATATTTTGCTGCTGTATACAAAAGAATGGTTGAAAGAATGCTTTCGGATATCTCTTTTTCTCCTGTGTTTGTTTGCCCTATTTGGTGGGTTCTTTCCATTTTCATTCATGGAGTTGTGGTCATTTTGATCCCTCTCTAGAATATCTTTTAGTAGTCTGTGTGGGGTTGGCTTTATCATCATGAAATTCTTCTGTTGTTCTTTGTCATGGAAGTATTTCACTTCTCCATTGCACTTGAAAGAGAGTTTTGCATATACCAGGCTGGGTTGGAATTTGTTTTTGGTATACCAGGCTGGGTTGGAACTTGTTTTCTTGCAAGACTTGTAGTACTTTATTCCATGTTCTTCTTGACTTGACAGTTTGTTCAGAGAAAACCGCTATTATTCTGATGGATTTTCCTTTAAATGTGACCTCCTGTTTCTTTTCTCTTGTGGCTTTTAGCATTTAGAATTTCTGGGATCTTGATTATTATATGTCTGGGTGTAGTTTTAATTGTATTATTGTTATTGGGAGTTCTATATGCTTCAGATTACCTGCATGTCAGATTGTTTCCCCATATTTGGGAAGCTTTTGCTATTACTTCTGCCCATATTCTTTTCATATCATTTGTACTGACTCCTTCTTTCTCATTGATGCCTATTAGTCTTGCATTGTTCAATTTTGCATCATCTTGCAGATGTTGAATTATTATTTCCTGCATCCTAGTTGTTTTTAGGAGATCTTTCCTTACCTTTTCACTAGCTCCAACAGTATCTTCAAGGTCTCAAAAGTCTATTTCCACTTTCATTGAAATGGTTTTGCGCTTGTGGTTGAGATTTTAATTTCCTATATAGCACTTTGAATCCTCTTCATGAATTCTATTTCTTTCCTATATTGCTCATTCAAGGATTCCATCAGTTTTGTATTCTCCTCTACTTTTTTAAATGTGTCTTCTCTCAGAGCACTAACTACTTCTTTCATTATAGTTATCATTTCTTTTTTTACTTCAGAAATTATTTTTGATCATTCTTGAGGACAGGAGTCTGATCTTTCTGCGGTTGTTTCTTTACTTCAGATGCTATTATTTCAGAGGTTGCAGGTGTGTGATTTCTAATTTTCCAATTTCTTCTGTTATTGTCTCCTGCATTTGTTCTGGGTGGGCTCAGGACCTGAGACTGCATTTTGCTGTTTCTCTTTGTCATTTTGTACAGCATTGTCTTCTGACCTTTGGTGTAGAGCTTTTGTAGAGTTCTTACCTTAGCACCGCTTCCAGATCTACCAAGTTCAAAGTCGTCCAGGTGGGTGTGGCTTGAATCTGGCTGCTGTGTTCCACTTCTTCCTGCTGCAGCCCTTGGAGGTGGACTTGCTATGCCACTCTAGCAAGATGTTCTACTCCTGGATAATCTGGGTGGATCTTCCCTCTAGCCTCTCTTTAGGGAGTGATGCTGCAGGGTTCCACACCAGGCATGTCTGGTGGATCAAATTCTACTCACATGCTGGACCTGAGCTCTGGGTCGAATGGGGATCCAGTGGGCCCCAGCAGGTCTCACTCACACATTAGGCCTGAGTGCTGAGTGCAGTGGGTTTCTGGCACTCCCCAGGTAGTCTCATATGCTTGTCTTGGGTGCTGGGTCCAATGAGTTTCCAGTGGGCCCCAGGGCAGTCTCACTCAAAGGCCAGGCTTGGATGCTGGGTCAAATTCTCAATCTTTAAAATATTAAACATGATTTTATTGCTATAGTGATCAATATCTCACTGCAAATGAATTAGACTTGAAGCCAGTTTTATCTTTTGTGAACTTGTTCACTATGAACCAACTCTGGGGAAAATATCAGTCTTCCATACATAACTAAAAGTATTTGCCACAGATTTTCCCTTTGCCTTTCCTACCTCTATTCCACAACAACTTCATGTCCATTTTGGCTTGAATTGTGGAATAAAAAGTTATTTGGGGCAGTGATGTTGGATCCTGAGAGTAGTTAATGTTTCCATTCACTATTCTTGTCACTTCTTGTGAATGTCTTTTAAACTTGCATGAATAATGGGTGTACCTAGTGCTCCAGAAAGCATGATTTCCTAAAAAACTCCTCATTCTCTGCTGGACTTTGTAACCTAATGTGAAAATTGGACACCAAACATCATTAAAGGTGAGTGGAAAGGCTCTGTAGGAACACAGCTTAAAGAGTATATACTTGGGATAAAATGCCTGTGAGCTGAGGGAACAAGCGAGTAGGGGAATAAGACAATTGCATCGATAATTGGAGAAGCTCAAGGAATATAAAACGGGATAGTTAAGCATACACTGGCATACTGAAAGCTTTGTATGTAGTCTAACATTACATTCTTAAATGAGTACAAGTAGCTCATAAGTGTGATTTTTCACAGTGTACAAAAAATCTAAAGATCCAGTTGCTATGAAAAGGTTTACACAGTCTTTCTCAGTAGGGGAAGGATGTGTACCTTGCTTTGCAATGTTTTCTGGGCATGAATCTCAGTCCTCAAGTGCTCATGTGTGCGGAAATATCACATTTTGTTGTTTTCTTAGAAAATTTTGGCTGAGTTTCTCCTTCCTTAAGTAGGCCAGAAAACAAACCTCAGTCA
This sequence comes from Myocastor coypus, assembly GCA_004027025.1. Lineage (NCBI taxonomy): Eukaryota > Metazoa > Chordata > Mammalia > Rodentia > Myocastoridae > Myocastor > Myocastor coypus. The sequence continues at coordinate 9,492 of PVJA010043662.1, read as the reverse complement.
TCACTGGGCTTTTCCTCTTGTCCTTTCCCCTTGCCAAGGCAGTGTGGTGGTGTGTCAGCCACCAGGCACAGGAGCCCTTTTCACATCTGCCCACAGAACTCTGTTGAAGAGCTCACTCTTGCAGTCCTGAGAGTTCCTCAGATGTAAAGCCTATGCTGCTGTCACCATTCTTGAGGACAGGAGTCTTCCTTGAGCTCGACATGTGTATGTACCTCTAGGCAGTAGCATGGGACAAGAAATAGGAGAAAGACAGGCACGTGGAAATATGTGTCATTGCCTAGGAGGCACCCACCTTCTTCCAGGAAAGTAAGCCCAGTTCCCTTTTCCCTCCAGTGTACTCAGCATGGCCCGTTCTATGAAATTCTGAAGTTGTAAATAAAAACTTCTGCTTTCCTCCTTGTGACAGTCCCTCAAGGTAAGAAACCATGGGGCCTGCTATCTCCTGAATATAGTATGAGGAAGAAGAAAAGACTTCCCAAAAGCCACAAATATATAGCTTTAAGATGTCATTCCTTAGCTGGCCATGGTGGCACATGCCTGTAATACCAGCACTTGGGAGGCTGACGAAGGAGATTCCATATGAGTTTGAGACCAGCCTGGGCTACAAAAGTGAGTTCAAGGCCAGCCTGAACTGCATAGCGAGACTCTGTCTCAAAAAGACACACACACACACACACACACACACACACATGCACACACACATGCACACAGGCGCACACACACAGACACAACATTATTCCTTTACTTTTTTTTTTTTTCTTGTCTTTTTGAAGTAAGTTTTCACTATGTAGTTCAGGTTGAGCTTGAGCTCACTCTGTCGCCTAAACTGGCTTCAGACTGACAGTGATCCTCCTGCCTCAGGCTCCCTACTGCTGTGATTGCGGCAGGTGTGTGCTACATCTGGCCTTGTCACCAGTCTTGCGCAATATCACATTGCCCAAGCCTATTCAGCTGAATGAACAGAGAGAATCTTTTGCCTGAAGAAGGAAGGCAAGAGTCAATCACCAGGCTGGGCATGGTGGTGCACGCCTGTAATTCCAGCATTTGGGAGGCTGAGGCAGGAGGATCAGTGCAAGTTCCAGACCAGCCTGGGCTACAAAAGTGAGTTCTAGGGCTGGGGAGATAGCTCAGCAGCATAAGTGTCTGCCTGGCAAGTGCAAGGTTCAGAGTTCCATCCCCAGTACAGTAAAAAAAAAAAAGAATCAGTCACCAGTAAGCTGGGCCAGTGAGATAACTCAATAGCATAAGCACCTGCCCAGCAAGCACAAGTTCTTATGTTCAATTCCCAGGACCCCAAAAATAAAATTACAAAAATAGACCTCACCAATAGGTTACTCAGTACACATCTATGCTTCCTACATAGTTAATGTGAGCAGATAGATGCTGAGCCAATTGATAAAGTTGGAAAGTTTCAGTAAAGTGGACAGCTTGAGGGAGAACTTGACTCCCTTATAAAATGGTCATGAAAATGCAGTTTAGCAAGTTACAGTTATATTGCAATAATCCTCAGATCGTTTGTAGTAAATCTTTTCACATGTCTTTATATCCAACTCACATTCTCTGATTTTTTTTTTTCTATTCTTAAAATAATTTGGTAAAGAACAAGGGAAGACCAAGTGTGGTGGTGTGGTAGTACATGCCTATAATCCCAGCACTAGGGAGACTGATGCAAGGGTATTGGTGCAAGTTCCAGGCCAGCCTGGGCTACAAAGTGAGTTCAAGGCCAGCCTGCATGGTGAAATGCTGACCAGAAAAGACATGCACATATCCAAAAGTAAAACATAAAGATAAAGTGAGGGGGCTGGGGAAATAGCTCAGTAGAATAAGCACTTGCCTGGCAAATGCAAAGAACTGAGTTCAATCCTAATGACCTTTGCTCTATAATTACTAGTTTTCTTTTCATAGAACCTATGAGCTGCCAAAGGGAAATGGGAGTTTCCATTTGGTCTGGAGACTTTAGTATTTTCTCTTGCTCTGCTTTAGCTTTGGCTGCATTTCTGCATGTGATAGCAATGCTAAGTAGAAGTTATAATTGGAATATCATAGTCATGTAGGATGAGTAAGGATATATATATATTAGATTCTTGGCTGCTACCACAACAAATAATGAGAAGCCACAAGAGCTTCTTACACATTTTTTCACTGAAAGGCCATCCCTCAAATTAGGAATATTTGTTAAAATTCTATTCTGTACTAAGTAAACTATTTTTTCCTAAATAATTTTGTCAACTGTCTTACTTATATTTTATGCTTTTATTTGTGTAACAAAAAATTTTTCCCCAAGTATTAACCAAAGGGATCTTTAGTTAAATATCAGTGTTTGCTTAAACTGTTCATTCTTTAGATTATATTTTCGTAAACTTATTCTGGAGAAAAAGACACATACATCTGCCACCAACTATACCTTTCTATGTGACATGCTTCATAGCATCAGGGACATTTAAACAGCATACATGGCAAGCTAATAAAAAAAGGCTATTATTTCTCTGTGTAATGTGAGGATATGTACTTGATTTCTTTCTAAAACTCAAGAAAAAGAAGGAATTTTTTCCTCCCATATTCTGTAAACAGCATAGCAATTGAAGAACAAATCATTGACATGAAATTTTATTACTTAGAAAGTCCTAGAGTGTCATAGAGAACAAAGAATTATAGATGGCTCCCTCTGCAGTTTTGTTTTTTTCTAACCTTTCACTCTCATCAAATAAACCTGGGTGTTTTTTTATTAAGAGAAACTTTCATTGAGGCCTTCATCTGTAGTAAGTATTCTCCTTGCAATAAAAGGACAAATGCAGTCTAGGGATGAAATACTGAGTTATGTTCTGAAGACCACCGTGGGAGCTCAGCCTACTGACCAGCTTGGCTTGGGGAGTGCATGGTTAGAGCAGGGGCTTCAGAAAGGTGATCTGGGATAAAGTGGATGCTTGCCAGGAGGTGTGTGTGTGCAGTGGAGGAGGAGGGGAGCTCAGCTCAGGGAGAAGGAAACTCCTCAGCTGAGTACATAGTCATAGAGCAATGATCAGCAGGCCCCGCAGGAGGTCAATAGGAGGGAGGCCAGGAAGTGAGTAATACTGCTCTGGTAGGGTTCTAAGGTTCTGGTTGCTATTCCACTTCCTGGAATAATGAGAGCAATATAGATTTTAGGCTTGGAGTGACTAGAATGGGAGGTACAAAGAACACTCTCTAGCTGTCAGGGTGGCTGTATGATACAATTTTGATCCAAGAAGTATTAAGAACTATTTTCTTTTTTTAAAAAATTTTTTATTTATTTATTTATTTCTTGTTTCAGAACCTTTATTTGTTTATTCACTCATTTTTTATGGCCGGCTCAGCCCCGAGGGCAGGGCTGGCTCAGCATGTGGTGCGGGGGATCGAACCATGGTCCCTGAAGCCACCCAAGCTTTCCCAAGCAGGCGCTTTAGACCACTGAGCCATCCCGCCGAGCCCCAAGAACTATTTTCTTAGAGAAGGGGAAGACTTTTGAGAAAACTCTTTTTCCAGCTGGCTAAGAATCTTTTCTCTTTCTTTTGTTCTGGCCTTAAATATAAATATGCTCAATGCTACCTTAGGATAGTGGAACAAGAAGGGAAAAACATGCTGGCCATTGACACTAACCAGCCATTGCCCCAACTATGAAAGACTTGTGTCCAGACTTGTCATGGGAGAAAAATAAATACTTCTTTGACTATGTCATGATTAGGATTTCTATTGCTTACAACCAAATCTATTTCTAATTGAAATAAAAACTAAAATAAAATTTCCTTGGAAAATGAGGAAATGGGAATGGGAACACAACCTGAAGTGGGAGTAAGGTAAGAGGAACAGGGAAATAGTCACAACTCAGTGATTAGAACCAGAGAATGTGTGCAGGCTGAGCATGACTGGCAGAAGGCTGATTCTGAGGCTTGTTAAATCCCCTGTGGCTAGAAACAAGCTTGGACCCAGACCTCTGAAGAAGGATAAGAGATCTTGCTTAGGGCACAGAGAATTTTGAGGACAAAGAAACAATAAACATCTGCTTTCCACTGTTAGATTTCTTTTAAAATTTCACCACATTGTTTGAAAATTCTAAGATAATGTCTTCTATCATGTAATCCAAAAGAGTAAACACTATTTTTCTGGAGTTCTTAAGAAATCATGATTTATTCTTCCTAAGAAGTTGATTAAGTGCTAGGGAGATGGCTCAGTGGCATGAGTATTTGCCTGGTAAGTGCAAGGTCCTGAGTTCAACCCCTGGTACAAAAAAAAAAAAAAAAAAAGGATTAAAATGTCTGTTAAAGTGATGGATATAGCTGAGAGTAGTGGTGCATTCCTGTAATCCTAACACTTGGGAGGCTGAGGCAGGAGGATCAGTGTGAGTTCAAGACCAGCCTCCAATACAAAAGTGAGTTGAAGGCCAGCCTGAATTGCATAGCAAGACCCCATCTCAAAAAGACAAAAAAAAAAAAAAAGTGATGGATATAAATTACAAAAATAGGAGTCTAGAAAAGTTATAGGACATCAATGAAGCCTTTGATTTGTTTAAAGTATAAGGGTATAAGGGTAATGTGAATACAGTATTATATTAGCTAAGAAAATGAGCCTCATTTAAAGATGGTTTAAAAAATCTTAATTATAAAACGCACAAATACCATAAGAAGTACAGATGTGGGAAAATAAGACACCAACTGAATATGCATGATCATTAATTATAATATGTCAATGTGACTGGGTCAAGAAACACTTGGCAGATTAGGAGGAGAGTTTGGGATGTGCATATGTGCTATTTTCAGAGATAACTGGCATGCAGGCCAGAAGATTAAAGTGGGGATGACCCATTCCAGTTGTGGGTGTTACCAACCAATAGGCTTGTAGCCTGGATGGAGTAAAAATGGAAAGAAGGATATTGGTGTGTTTTGGAAGAGCCTCAGTCTGCTTGAGCAGGTGTGTCAAGCCTGTGGACATCAGTCTTTAGTTTATTCAGCTTCCCATTGCAGACTCATACCAATGACTCTCCAGGGAGTCTCAGAGTATCTGCTACTAAAGTGAGTATGCCAATAGGAAAAGAATGGCATCCTATACCTTGAGAAAGAGCTGTTTGGGAGGATCCTCATGAGGCTGGGACATTGAACTCTATTCTGATGGGTGATTATTTTGCCAGAGGAAGAAATTATTCCACCCTGAGTGGTAGAGGCATCCCACCTCTACCATACATGGTGTTGACCTCTCTACCTTGCCTGAGGAAACATCCTGTGTAGACTACAGGAGTATGGATGACCTTGATGCATTTATCAAGCCAGACAATGTTGATGCTCCTCAGGATCCACCTTTCCCCTCTGCTTTTACCTCCAGCTTATAACCAGATTCAAATCTCATAAGACTCCTAAAGGTATGCACTAGGAAGAGACATGCTATACCCCTAAAAAACTTGAATATTTCTAATACAAGCAGATGCCTAGGAAATGTTATATATGGGAACGGATTTTAAGGTGTGAAACAATGGTGGGAGAAACACAAACCTGGATCAGGCTAAATTTTTTATATGAGCTTAGTAAGCAGAGATCCTACGTTTAATATAACAAGTTGTAGGGATCTGTTGATCTTACTGTGAACTGGTTCAACCCCGGGGAGCCACAGTGGTAGGAATCAGAAAGAGACAAGATGAAAAGCTGGGCTACGTGGTCTCCAGTCTGCCTGATGGCCAAGACTAACTCAATTCACACACAAATGATCCTTTATTTATACTTGTGCAAAGTTTGCATCCCATAACACAAGGCTACCCAGCAACCAATAGCTAGCCTGAACCAGACAGGATGTTTTTCTCAACATGATGTTTTTCTCAACACTGGGGTAGCTTTCTGCTCCAGGCAGGGAAGCCCAGTCCCACCTGCACACACTTGATCGATTTCGTAGTTTCCCAACAAGTGGGTTTTTTTTTTGTTTTGTTTTGTTTTTTTAGATTTCTTTTTATAATTTTTCTTTTTAATTTTTAATTTTTTATTATGGCCGGCTCAGCCTGCCCTGGGGGTGGGACTGGCATAGCATGTGGTGCCGGGGATTGAACCATGGTCCCTGCATTTGCCTAAGTTTGCCTAAGCAAGTGTTTTAGACTGCTGAGCCATCTCTCTGGCCCCACAAATGGAGTTTTTAAAAAGTTCTAAAAGTTTATTTGTTTTCTTAGTTGGTTGAAATATAGATCAGAAGATGACCCATTGTAAATGAGCTAGAGATGCCTCATATTCCTTGGTTTACTGTTGATGAGGCTATTTAAAGGCTCAGGAAAATGGGAATACTAAAGTGGGTTTTTCTGGGAAAACCTATGATTCTTCCACTCTGGAAAGACCCAGAAAATGTACTCTTCACTTAAGAAAAAGTTTTGTGAAAATGAAAAAGTTTTGTGAAGGAAGCACCAGAATTGAAGAGCTCTGTTACTACTAAATGGCAGATCTTGTGGTGGAGACCACAGTCACTGGGAAACCTGGCGCAGCATGTGTAATTGAATCCCAAAGTTAGAGGAGTGAAGTGACAGCACCCAACCACCAAAGGCAAGGTGGACTTATGTACCATAATGGAAAGCAGAGACAAAGCAATCATTACAATAGGCTGCCTTGTGTAGACCTATGGTGTTGGCTAATGAACCATTATGTTCCCAGAAATAAAATAGTAAGACTATCAAGTCTTTGCTGAATTTAAATAAACAAAAATTTCAGGGCAAATCAACAAAAACCTACCTCAAGTTGTAACAACAGAAAATCACATCCCCAAACAAATTCCTAGATTTGAGCTAGTTCACACACTCCAAACTCTGAATGGAAAGAAAGTTGATTCCCCATGAGAAAAACACTGGTGCATCACCAAAAATTATTATTATTATTATTATTATTATTATTAAATTGTTATTATTGCTATTTTAGGGAAGCATCTACAGGGTGTTCAGGGTCTCATTGCTAGGCTCAGAGTGATCCACTTGTTTACAGCCTCCCAAGAGCTGAGATTACAGGTGCGTGCCACCACGCCCAGTCTCAGTTGCAGTCTCAGCAAGCCCTGGGGGCAGGCTGCCAAGGCAAGCCTGGGGAGGTCCCTGGGTCTACTTGCAGGCTCTTGAATCCATTGAGCTATTGGCCGGCCCTTAAAAAGTTATACGCCGGGCGTGGTGGCTCACGCCTGTAATCCCAGCACTCGGGAGGCTGAGGCAGGAGGATTGGTGCGAGTTCGAGACCAGCCTGGGCTACAAAAGTGAGCTCAAGACCAGCCTGAACTGCATAGCGAGACCCTGTCTCAAAAAGACAAAAAAAAAAAAAAAAAGTTATACTATTAAAATTTTTCTGGCCTTTCTTAAAGGAGCCTATGACCTTTTACCAGTGTAACCACTCACTGAGGAAAAGAAAATGATCTAATGTTTTGGGAGACTACTGGACACTTGCTCCAAACTAATGCTGATTTTGGGAATTCTGAAACATAAGTGTGGTCCTCCCTTAAGAGTAGGGGCTTGGGACTGGCAAGATAGGTCAGTGGACTAAGCATCTGCTTAGGCAAGTGAGGAAGCTGGGGTTGGATCCCTGGCACCATATGCCACTGACTCCATCCCTGGGCATGGTGAATTGGCCACCAAGATCCAATGTGGTGGCACACACCTGTAATTCCCGTGCTGGGGAGGCTGAAAACAGGAGGATTGCTATGAGCCCAAGCTGCATAATAAGACCTTGTACCAAATACATGAAATAAATAAATTTATTTGTTTGTTTGTTTATTTATTTATTTGTTAAAAAGAGTAGAAGCTTATGGTGCTTGCTTTGGCAAGACATAAAACTAAAATTGGAATGATACAGAGAAGATTAGCATATCCTTTGTCAAAGAGGGTCCAATTTCACTCAAATGTTTTGAGAACTGTGTTAAATAAATGAAAATGAGGAGAAAAAAAAGGGTAGGAATTTACGGAGGTCAGGTGACCAGTGGGATTTTAACCATGATCTGACTCACAGTAGGTTTCCTGGGTGGCCAAATACATTCTTTAGTCATTTTTCTCACTTCTAGAAGGCATAGTTGGGGTGGATATACTTAATACTTGGCAGAATCTATATTTTGGTTTTCTAACTCATGTAGAGAGGACTCTTATGGTGGGAAAGGCCAGTGAAAACCATAAAGTTGCCTCTACCTGTGAAAATAGTAAATAAAAAACAATATCCTATCCCTGGAGGGGTTGTAGAAATTAGTATTACCAGCAGAGACTTTAAAGATGCAGGGGTAGTGGTTTCCACCACATTCCCATTTAGCTCTCCTATTTGGTATGCAGAAGATGGATGATGGGAATGATGGCAGATTATCATAAGCTTAATTAAGTAGTGATTTCAGTTATGGCTACTTATCAGAAGTGAGTTCCTTGCTTGAAAAGATTAACATACCTCTTCACACATGATATGCAGCTGTTGATTTGGCAAGCGCTTTTTTCTCCATGCTTACTACAAGGGAAGTCCACCAGAGGCAACTTGCTTTCAACTGGAAAGGCCAGCAGTATCTTCTCTGTCCTACCCCAGGGGAATTGCACTTTAGCCCTATGTCACAAGTAAGTTCAAGAGAGTTTGATCATTTTTGTCTTTCACAAGATATCACACTAGTCTATCACATTGATGACATGATGCTGATTAAATCAAGTGAGCAAGAGATAGGAACTACTCTGGACTTGCTGGTAAAGCATTTTCATGCCAGAGGATAGGAAACAAATCTATCTAAAAGTCAAGGGCTCTCTGCTTCAGTGAACTTTTTAAGAGTCCAGTGGTGCAGGGTATGCAGAGATCTTCCTCCTAAAATGAGGGATAAATTGTTGCATCTGGCTCCTACTATGACCAAGAAAGAGGCACAGTGCATAGTGGGCCTTTTTGGATTTTGGAGGCAGTGTGTGCCTCACTTGTATGTCTTACTAAGGCCCATTTAAAAAAAATGTATTTAGTACAGGGCCTACAGTGTCTCACTACACGGAGTGGACTCATAGTGATCCTCTTGTTTTCATTCTCCGAAGTGCTGGAGTACAGATGCACATCACCACGCCTAGTCTCATTCACAGTCTCAGCAAGCTCTGGGGATAGGACTAGCACAGCAGGCCTCTGGGAATCAAGCCCAGGTTGCTGTGACTACCTCCCAAGCAGGCATTTTAGTCCACTGAGCTATCTGGCCAACCCTTAAGGCCCATTTATTGAATGGCTTGTAAAGCTTCTAATTTTGAGTAGGACCGAGAACAAGGAAAGGTTCTGTACCAGATCCAATGTGCTATGTAGGCCACTTGGGGCCATATGAGCTAGTAGATCCAACAGTACTCTTCTTTTTTCTCTTATTCTTTTTTTATTTTTTAATTTTTTTAATTTTTTTTTCAATTCTTTTATTGTTTAAATTTAACAATGGTTATATTACATATTTTCATCATCGGATCAGTTTAGATTAATACATATAGATATATAAGATTGATCAAACAACTAAACATTAACCTTTCTAAATCCACATTACTTTTTTTTTTTTTTT
>PVJA010043661.1:0-16577 GCA_004027025.1 Myocastor coypus | reverse complement strand
ATTAATTTTTAAAATGTTGCATGAATCAAGTCAGTTGTGGGTTTGGAGATTCCAAAACAACACAGAACCTCTCCACAAGTTTACACTGTTTTGAAGTCTTATGGTTTCTCTCAGTCTGTGTAACACTGCCCTTAATGCTGTTTACAGTATCAACAGTGCATGCACTAAGGGGGGAAATACCAACCTTTTGAGACCATTGCCATACTGCCCAATGAACTTCAAGGTGGATGTTTCTCGTGTATTCCAAAGTTAATTATGCCTGAAGCTTCCTCTGTAATTGACAATGATATTCAAGGTGGTTAGGAAGAGTGTTTGATCTTACTACATATCTCAGAGTATTTGGACAAGCCCATACCTCCTGGGCCGGCCCAGAGCCAAGTTCATATCAAGATCCAGAGTTTCTGGTAAGGATCATAATGGTGTGACATTGATGACATTGGGACAGACTTCATCATGTGACTCTGGATAGTGCTTAAAACTCCGAGCCTTAATTCGCCTGTCTGGAAGGAAATATACTAACACATCACAGAGTTGTTGATGAAGATAAATGAAAACAAATTAAATGAGATAATACGTTTGTGAGGCCCTGGACAAAATACTTGGCACTTAATAAGTGTGAACAGATTATAAGAGTCATAATGATTTTTTAATTATTTATTTATTTATTTATTTATTGTGTTAGGAGCAGGGTCTCACCATGTAGCTCAGACTCATAGTGATCCTCCTGTCTCAGCCTGCCCAGCACTGAGATTATAGACATTTACCACCATGCCCAGTTTTGGTGGCTGGCCTGTCAAGGGGCCAGCATGGCATGTGGTACCAGGGATTGAACCTGAGCTCTTCCACTTTCCAGGCAGATGCCTAGACCCCCAAGTGTCTCCCCAGCCCAAGACATAAAGATTTGTAGCACTAGTTTTGACCCTTATCTAGGGACATATATAATTATGGAGAGTACAGTTACTCCTCTGATATTATAAGGGAAAATAACTAATTCATTCAGGCTTTCAGACTCATGCTCCTGGTCTTTCCAGGGTGTTTCAAAACTCTAGGAAGGAATCCTCTGGATTTCAGAATATACTAACCTCCAGGACCAAGGATAATCTTTTAGCCTACCTGAGTGCAGGCTTTAGAAATGTTCTGAAGACCCCCATCTCAGCCTGGGTACAGAAACACTGTACATAGTTCAGTGGTACTTAGATACCACTGAACTACTAAACACCTGCACAATAAGCCGTGAGGGCAGCCACACTGACAGTATGAGAGTTCTAGCCAGCACTTACTGCCTGACCAGTACACACCAGAACCTTCTGTGTGTTTTACACGTTGCATGTGTATACTGCCTACTTCATTTTTACAACATTTTTATAAACCTGTAAGGAAGAGATCGGGGTCAGCATTGTGGTGTTGCCGGACAAGCAAACTGAAAGACAGACAAATAAGATCTGAGAGGATCAAGTAAAAGAAGCCAAACCCGGATAACATGATCATAAATTAACAGGAGTGAGGGCTGCCGTTAGAACCATCAGGAAAGGCTGATGTCTGTGATGAGGTTCAGGTGCTTGGGGTCCAGTCAGCTGTATGGTAGAGGTGGGGGTGGGCAATGAGAAAAGGGAGTGGGGACAAACACTCCAAGATCCTGGAGGGAAGCTGAGGAGCACAAACTTTACTCCTCAGCGATAGGAAACCAATGAGAGCTTCCAACAGGACAGTAACAAAAATAACTTATGTTTTACAAAGGTCATTGAGGTAGGGAAGAGCAGAAGGAAAACACAATAGTTCAGAATTGTCTCAGTTACTGTTCTTTCATTACTGGGACAAAAAACCAACACCCAAATTGAAGAAAAGAAAGGTGTATTTAGCTCACAGTCAGTGGAGGTTTCTGTTTATATTCAGCTGGCTCCAACGCAGAGGAGCACATGGCAAAGAGCAACCGTTCAAGGCCTGGCAAAGAGCAGAGAGCAAAGGGAGCGGCAGCAGCTCTGCAGCTGGCCAGCCTCTCTTCCTTCCTTACATTGTAATGCACAGTATCTGCCCCAGGACACTCACACACATAATCCCACCAGTGGATCAAGAATCAATCACAAACTCCAGAAGATACCCTATGACTGCCTGAGGCTTTGCAGGGGGACAACTAGACACAAACCATAATAGGAAGTTACCGTCAACATCATCTCTGGGTCAAACTGAGTCTCAGTCTAGAGGACCAATAAATTCTCATTTCAGTCCTCTAACAGAAACATCTCCAATGGTCCTAAGAATTTCCATCAGGTTCTTGAAAGTAGTAGTTAATAGATAGAACTCTCACCCTGACTAACTCTGTATGCTGATATCTGTGAACTAAATGACTACATTGTGGACAGCAAGGTATAATACCAAAACCAAGCTTAAAATACCTGTCATTTTGTCCTTCTAAACGTGTACTGCTTCTAATGTCTTATCAATTAGTGTTACACTCTCTTTAAAGTAAATGTCTGTTAAAAAAAAAAAAAAGATAGTAAAACAAAATGTAAAAAAAAAAAAAATAAAATTCTTTCTAATTCTACTTTATTTCTATTATTTTTTTAATTTTTTTTCTTGTTTCAGAACCTTTGTTTGTTTATTCACTCATTTTTATGGCCGACTCAGCCCACCCCGAGGACAAAGCTGGCGCAGCATGTGGTGCCAGGGATCGAACCGCGGTCCCTGAAGTCGCCCAAGCTTTCCTAAGCAGGCGCTTTAGACCACTGAGCCATCCCGCCGGGCCCCCTATTTCTATTATTAATATAGCTCACTGGAATCAGCACCTGCCTAGCAAGTGCAAAATCCTGAGTTTGTTGTCTGGTATAAAAAAAAGGAAATAGGAAATACGAGAAGTTGAAAATGAATGTAGTGGCTTCCAAATTGCCAAGTGGTGTGATACAAAGTATGTCCTGACCCCAGGATCACAGGGCTGCCATGAGCAGGGGCTTACTGCTGAGTCTGGGCATGGCAGAAGGGTAGCCTGGCAGTCACTGAAAGGTCAAGACCAAAATATAAAGCTCCTGCTGGACACAGACTGCATCAGCACCATGGCAAAATCAAGAAAACTTAACTTTACTATGCTAAGTCAGGGGCCTTATGTGGATCAACGAAAGCATGAGTTCTTTCTGAAGGCCTTAATATTTATAGGGTTTTTTTCTTAATTCTGTTTTTTTATGACCAATATAAAGATTTGCAGGGCTGGTAAGGCAGCTCAGCAGCCTAAGTGTTCACTTAGGTAAGTGCAGGGACTGGGGTTTGATGCCCAGAACCACGCGCCGTGCAGGCCCCAAGCCCACGTGCCACATCACTTCCACCCCTGGCTGCACAGAGCCAGGGACCAAGGCCGAGTGTGGTAGTGTACACCTGTAACCTCAGCACTGGGGAGGTAGAAAACAGAAAGATCATTACAAGTCCAAGCTGTGTGGTAAGACCCTATATCAAATGCATAAAATTTTTAAAAATAAAAAATAAAAAGATTTACTTCTTTCTTTTCTAGTTAATATTTTCATTTATAAATGTTTGCAGTACATAAAGACTATGCTTTTGTTATTTAAAGGAAATTCCTTTAGTTGCTATCAAGCATAGTCTGCCATTTAATTTAAGAATTCAAGGGATGGACCAATAGCTCAGCAGATTAAAGTGCCTGCAAGCAGGTGCAGGGGCCAGGGGTTCGATCCCCAAGACTGCCATGTTGGCCTCATCCCCACGGCACACTGAGAGAGCAATTGAAACTGGACGTGCTGGCATATGCTTATAATCACTATGAGTCTGATCTAGTAGTGAGACCCTGAACACCCCGTAGACCCTTCTGTAAAATACAGAAAAAATGAACTCAGGGTGGCAGCCTATCCCACCCCCACAGAAGACAGGTAGACACCAGACAGTTATGGGGAACTTGATGAGTCCTGCTCCACCTCACTGTCACCTCAGGAGCTCTGTTGAACTTTGGCCCACTCCATACAAACACACACACACAAGTCATGGGAGATGTGGTGTGCCCTATCCTGCACCCCTATCATCATGAGAAGCTTGCAGAGCTTTGGCCAGCCCATAAATCCTCAGAGGCTTCCTGAGCATGGCTCACCACCCCCCTTCACCATGGGAGAAGCCACACTGAGCCCCACAAAGCAAGAGCTTTAACGAGCCTACCTCTCTCCCCACCCACTGTTGCAGGAGCCTTGCTGACCCACATACTGCACTCCTTCCATTGCTGCTGAGCCCAGGTGAACACAGGGAGCTTCAAAAATGTCAAAACAAAGAAGCAAAAGGCAAGCTCAGATGTCCAACCCACCGAGAACAAGCCCAGGAGATAAGGATATAGAAGAACTTGGAAGTCATACACCTTGAATTCCTGAAGTCATAGTAACTGAAGTAAAGAACCAACTGCATCAGGCTATAGGATAAATCAGATCAGAAATAATCCCTCAAGTAAAAAAACAAAAGAACCATGAAAGAATCACTCATAACATCTAAAGAAGACATAAATAAAAAAAGAGAAGAATACAAAAATAATGGAAACATTGAATGGACAATACAGGAAAAAATTAGAATGCATGAAACAAATTCAAACAGATATACAAGAAATTAAGAATTTCACTGAAAGTTGGCAAAACCACTTGAATGAAACTGAAGGTAGACTTTCAGACCTTGAGGACAGCAGTGCAGTTAGTGAACATGAACAGCAAGATCTCTTAAAAATCATAAGGAATCAGGAAATAACAATTCATTAGATTTAGACAATGCAAACAAAAACAATGTAAGATTAATAAGTGCCAAAGAAATAGCAGGTGGGGGGGGGGGCAGGGAGATAGCTCCGTGGCACAAGTGCCTGCGTGGCAAATGCAAGGTCGTCAGTTTGAACCCTGGTCAAAAAAAAAAAAAGAAGAAGAAAGGAAATAGCAGGCAGGAGTCAGCACAAATGACATAAAAAGATTATTTGCAGAAGCAATAGCAGAAAATTTCCCAAGTATGGGAAAAGAATCTGACAAGCAGTTAAGAGAGACATATAAAACTCCAATTAGCCATAATCAAAATAAACCTAGACACATAATAATCAAGATCCCTTAAATGCAACAAAAGAACAGAATATTAAAATCTGTTAAAGAACCAGATAATCTATAATGGAAATACCATCAGATTTTTCAGCATGAATTATCAAATCAAGAAGAGCGTTGAGTGAAATATTTTATATTTTAGGTCCTGAAAGAAAACAACTTTCAACTCATATTGATGTGCCCTGTAAAACTATCTTTCAAATTTTTTTTTGTCTTTTTGAGACAGGGTCTTGTTATGCAGTTCAGGCTGGCCTTGAGCTCACTTTTGTAGCCCAGGGTGGTCTCGTACTCACACTGATCCTCCTGCCTCAGCCTCCTGAGTGCTGGGACTGCAGGCGTGGGCCACCACACCCGGCTATCTTTCAAATTTAATGAAGAGACAAAATACTGTCATGTTGAAGAACAATGGAAGAAATTTATGACCTCCAAACCAATTCTACAAAGAGAACTGACAGATATTCTATCAAGAGACAGGGAAGACCATAACATCGATAACATAAGAGAACCACCAAGAACAGCAAGCAATTAAACATGCGGGGGAATTAGGGAACCTACAGCAATAGAATAACATGACAAAGATGATATATACATATTAGTTATAACCATCAATGTAAATTGGCTCCATTCACCAATCAAAGGAAGAACATTGCCAGAGTGGATCAAGAAACAAAATCCAGCATGTTGTATGCAAGAAATATATTTAACTCAAAAAGAAATTCATAGACTGAAAGTCAAAAGATGAAAAAAAATAGCACTCCATGTGACAAGAACTCAGGAAAAATTGGTGGTAGCTATTCTGGTGACTAAAAATGTCAACTTGAAACCAAAAATAAGTAAAGTGATAAAGAAGGTCACCACATATTTGTTATGGGAAAACATCAAGAGAAATACATACAATCATAAATATATATGCACCCAGAGAAAGAGCAACCAACTACATGAGACAGATTTTATAGATATGAAAAATCAAATGAGCAATAATACAGCCCTACTGTCATGAAGAGGAAGATCAACTTGACAAGCAAATCAACAAAGAAGTAGCAGACCTAAACCAAACTTGTGAAGAAATGCTCTTAGTAGACCTTTGCAGAGTGCTTCACCCAAAAACATCAGAATGCACTTTCTTCTTAGGTGCACACAGGACATTCTCCAAAATAGAACATATACTAGCATAGCGAGTGTGCTTAAGCAAATGCAAAGGAGTTGAAATTATCCCTTTCACGGTATTTGACTGTAATGCAATGAAACTGGAAATTACTGACGAAAGAAAGATCAAAAACTCCATAAACATGTGGAAATTAAATGAAATCCTCCTGAACAATCAATAGGTCAAGATGAAATTAAAGAAAAAAATTAAATGCAAATGCAGGTACAACTTAACTGAAACCTGTACAATGCAATGAAATCAGTCAGAAGAGGGAAATTTATAGTGGTAAATTCTTACATCAGGAAAATAGGATAAGCCTAAATAAATAATACTATGTTGCATTTCAAGCTTCTAGAGAAAGAAGAGCAAGTGAAGCCCAAAGTGAAAAGGAGACAAGAAATTATAAAAATCAGAGCGAAAATTAATGCAACGAAGAAAAAGAAAACACAAAGAATGAATCAAAAAGTTGATTAATTGAAAGATTAAATAAAACTGATGCAGTCTTAACCAATCTTATCCAAAATAAGGAGAGAAAAAATTCATATTCCTACACTATGGAATGAAAAGGGTAAAACTATTATAGACCTTACAGAAATTCAGAAGATCATCAATACCTGTTTTCACAATCTTTACTTTCCCAGGATGCAAAACAGAAAAAAAATGGACAGGTTGTTAGATACATATAAATTCTTTTTTTTTTTTCTTGTTTGAGAACCTTTGTTTGTTTATCCCCGAGGACAGGGCTGGCGCAGCATGTGGTGCCGGGGATCGAACCGCGGTCCCTGAAGCCGCCCAAGCTTTCCCAAGCAGGTGCTTTAGACCACTGAGCCATCCCACCAGGCCCCAGATACATATAAATTCATAAAGCTGAATCAAAAAGATACAAGAACCTGAATAATCCAAGATGAGCAAATGAAACTAAAATGTAGTAAAAAAAATAAAATAAAATAAAAAAATAAAAAAATAAAAAAACTACCAAGAAAGAAAAGCTCAGGTACCAATGTATTCGCAGCTGAATTCTAGAAGAAATTTAGAGAGGACCTGTAGTCAACTCTTCTCACTCTTCATTGTAATGGAAAGGGAAGCAATTCTCCCAAACTTATTCCTGGAGGCAAATACCAAAACCAGAAAATAACCCAACCAAAAAAGAGAATTACAGGTGAATCTCTGTAATGAACATAGATGTGGGGCCCGGTGGGATGGCTCAGTGGTCTAAAGTGCCTGCTTAGGAAAGCTTGGGTGGCTGCAGGGACCGCGATTCGATCCCCGGCACCACATGCTGTGCCAGCCCTGCCCTCAGGGCAGGCTGAGCCGGCCATAAAAATAAATAAATAAACAAAAGTTCTGAAACAAGAAAAAAATAAATAAATAAAAATTCTTAAAAAAAAAAAAGAACATAGATGCAAAAATTCTCAACAAGCTACTAGCAAACAGAATGCAGCATGTCATCAAGAAGATAACACATCATGATCAAGTGCGATTCAGCCCAGGAATGCAGGGATGGCTCAACATACGCAAATCAATAAACATAACACACCACATCAACAGAGCCAAAGACAAAAATCACATGATCATCTCAGGTGCACAAAAAGGTTTTACTAAAGTCCAACCTTCATTCATGATAAAAACACTATAGAACATCAGAATAGATGTTCTTTACCTCACCCTGATAAAAGCCATCTGTGACAAATCAATAGCCAACATCATAGTAAATGGTGAAAAACTGAAATCCTTTATTTTAAAAATTGGAACAATGCCCGGCGTGCTAGTGCACGCCTGTAATCCCAGCACTTGGGAGGCTGAGGCAGGAGGATCAGTGCGAGTTCGAGACCAGCCTGGGCTACAAAAGTGAGCTCAAGGTCAGCCTGAATGAACTGCATAGCGAGATCCTGTCTCAAAAAGACAATAAATAAATAAATAAATAAATAAATATTGGAACAAGACAAGGATGTCCACTCTCACCACTCATATTCACTGTAGTTTTGTTAACATTAGCCAGAGCAACTAGACAAGAGAGAGAAATAAAAAGAATGATTGGAAAGGAAGAAGTGAAATCATCATTATTCATAGATTACATGGTATTCTTCATGGAAAACCCAAAAAATTTCCACCAAAAGACCTGTAGTTTGATAACCAAAATCAATAGTATATCAGGATACAAAGTCAGCACTCAAAAGTCAATAGCATTCCTGTAAGCAAACAACAAATGCACCAAGAGAGGAAATTATGGAAACCACACCCCTCAAAATAATAACCAAAAAATAAAATACTTAGGAATCACTCTTACGAAGTAAAAGATTCATATAATGAAAATTACAGTAATCTGAGAAAAGAGATCAAAAAGGACCTTAGAAAATGGACAGATATTACTTGTTTCTAGATAGGAAGAACTAGCCCTGTGAAAATGGCCATTCTCCTGAATCATTATACAGACTCAATGTAATCACAAATAAAATACCATTAGTATACCACAAAGATCTAGGAAAAAACATTCCTCAAGTTCATTTGGAACCTGAAGAGACCTAGCATAGAAAAAGCATTCCTGAGTAACAAAGGGCAGGCAGGAGGCATCACAATTGCCGATTTGAATTATACTACAAAGTTACTGTGATAAAACTAGCAGGGCACTAGCAAAAAAAAAAAAAAAAAACCAGACTTGAGGATCAATAGAATAGATCAGAAGATGCAAACCCAACTCCAAACATACTCAGCCACTCTATCTTTGACAAAAGGGCAAAACATGTTCATGGGAAGAAAGACAGCCTCTTTAATAAGTGGTTATGGAAAAACTGGCTTTCCACATCCCAAGGGCTAAAGTTAGGCCTATCTCTACCTCAATGCACTAAACTACAGTCAAAATGGCTCAAATATTCAAATATTAAAACAGAAACACTAAATGTTCTGCAGAAAAATATAGGTAGAAATCTTAAGACATAGGGGTAGGGTTCTTAATCAAAAACATGGAAAATGCTTCAAAGAATCAACAACTAGTATCTCATCTTTTTGAAAAATTTCTGCACAACAAAAGAAATCACCAACATAATGAAAATAAAACCCACTAATTCAGAAAAAATTATAGGGGCCCAGCGGGATGGCTCAGTGGTCTAAAGTGCCTGCTTGGGGAAGTTTAGGCAGCTTCAGGGACTGCAGTTCAATCCCCAGCACCACATGCTGCGCCAGCCCTGCGCTCAGGGCAGGCTGAGCCAGCCATAGAGATGAGTGAATAAACAAATAAAGGTTCTGAAACAAGAAAAAAATAAATAAATAAAATTTTAAAAAAATTATAGCAGATTGTTCTTCAGACAAAGGACTTCTATACAGAACAAATAATTTTTAAAAGTCAAAGGGTCCACCAAATAGCTCAGTGGATTAAAATGCCTGCAAGCAGGCACAGAGGTGGGGGTAGGGGTGGGGTTAGATTCCCTGGCCTGCTGTGCTGGCCCTGCCCCCAAAGTGAGCTGAGATGGCAACTGAAACTGGGCATGGTGGGTGTGCCTGTAATCCCAGATCTTGGGAGACTGTAAATAGGCAGATCACTGAGTCCAATCTAGTGAGACCCTGAACACCCTATAGCACCTTCCCTAAAACACACACACACACAAATCAAGCCCTTCAAATTCAAATTCAAAGACCCAATCCAAACATGGACAGCTGAGATAAGTATACACATCACAAATGAAGAAATACAAATGGAAAGGAAAAAAGAAAAAATGTTCAACATCATTGATCATTCAAGAAATGCAAATTAAAACAAATCTGAGATTCTTTCTCACCCCAGAAAGAATGACTGTCATCAAGAAGTCAATCAATATCACATCTACACCCTGTGCTCTGTATAACTACTAAGAGGACAACAACATGCATTGTATCAAATACTAGAAATGTATTCATATGCTGCTGGGATTATGGGAGTAAGCGCTAGACCCGCCCTGGAGCAGACAGTCTGGATACAGTGTAAGGAGGGGAGAGAGGCTTGCTCTCAGTCTCTGCAATGCCACTGTCACCATCTTTCTCTTTTTGTTTTTGTTGTTTTTTGCCACCATGAACTGTTGCCCTCTTCTATGTGCCACTCCCTCTTGGACAGAGACGACTGTGGACTGAAATATCCACAGACTGTGAGCTAAATAAATCTTTTCTTCCTTAATTCTGGATGTCAGCCATTTTGTTCTAACAACAAGAGAAAAGTAACTAAGCCAAGGGTTGGTGAGATAACTCAATGGACTAAGCACCTGCTTAGGAAAGCACAGGGACCAGGATCCAATCCATGGCACCACATGCCATACTGGCCCTGACACTGGGTGCTCTAAGCTGGCCACCATGACTGGGTATGGTGGCACATGCCTGAAGCTCCAAGACTAGAGAGCCTGAAAACAGTAGGATCACTGACCTTCATAGTGAGATCCTGTACAAAATACAGTTTTAAAAAAAAGTAAACAAGACAAACCACTATGGAAATCAGTGTGGCTATTCAAAAAACAAACAAACAAACAAAAACTAGTATTAGAAGTCCATTCAACCCAGCTATTCCCTTTTGGGGTATTTTTCCAAATGAACGGAAAACATCATCGTACAGTGATGCATATGCACCCATGTTTACAACTTGTCACATCTAAGTCTTGGCAACAACCCAAATGCCCATCAACTAAGGAAGGAATGGACAAAAAAGGTGTATTTTATACAATGGAGTACTGCTCAGCTATAAAAAAATGATAAATTTGAGGCTTTTACAGGCAAATGGATACAATAAAGACCACACTCATTAGTGAAAAAAGTCAGACCTGCACGTATTAACATTCTATTCTCTTAGTAATGTAAGAACCTGAAAGAGTAAATAAAATCTAAGAGGTACAGCAGACATATGAATGGGAAAGAATCTATTCAAAGGAAGGAGAAATTGGGATGAGGAAAAGAACTGGGGAGGAGGGGGAGTACATTTCTGTACACATGCAGGATGGCTTGGGTAATGGCACTGCTGATTTCTGCTGGCCTGCAGAGGGGAGCAATTGATACTTGATTTTTTTTTCCTTTTGTTTATAATTTCTTTTTTACTAATTGTGCATGGGTATGTCTGGTAATCTGAACAATGTGAAGAAAAGATTGCTTTACTTTACAGTACAGCAACCACCATTAAATTCCCATTGTTAGGTGAAGTTCTGTGTTGTTTCTAAAGTTTTTGTTTTGTTTTGTTACTGTTTTGTATTGTTAGATAATTTTACAAAATTCAGGAAATTGAACTTAATGTTTGGACTAGCAATAACACATGCAACTGTTTCTTCAGTCTGGCATTTACCATGATCTCTTCACCTTCTCATATTTAAATGCTAAAGAATCAAAACATTAATCAAGATGACTGGGAAACAAATCAACAACACCTGAACAGCAGAACATAAACTGGATGGGATGCTCCTCAAGCATCTTCTAAATTTGCTGACAAATACTCTTTGAGTGGTCAGACCAAGGGGCTATTCCAGAACTAGGAGGAGACAACGCTTTCCTTTGCGTTCTCAGCTGCCTCGGCACCAAGAAGCCCCCTTTCCCTGCACACGCAGCCAACAGCAACGCTTCCACGCCCCCTTGACGATTCTGAAGCCCAGTGGTCAAAGTCCTAGCTTGTGTGACGTAAAACGTGCACCAGTTAAGGGCTATGCTGTTTCAAGCAGTTCAGAGCCCACATTAGAGACCGATGTGCATCAGAACTACACGAATCTCAGGGCTGGCTCTGTGCTACATTTAAGTAAACACAGGCATGTAGTGCAGATCTCTCTGCCACAAGAGGGACATTTATTGGCAACAACTGAGCATGTTTGAACCTGCAAAGAAAAGACAAAATTGCCAAAAACCAGAAGTGACCTCTACCTCAAAGTTACATTGAAATTTTAAAATAGCTTGAAGGCGCAGGGAAAGGCCTTTGAAGCTTTTGCAAGCCGGAGCTGTAATTCCGGCTACAACCAGCCTCCCACTGCATTTGACCACTATTTATATTCCATTCCCTCCCATCAGTAGCAGCTGTCTGTCATTCTTTTTCTGACAGTATTTATTTACATTCACTTTTGGCTTTCATTTCGAATCTAAACTTCAGACAATTGCAATGAATTTATTCAATCAGCTGGAAAACTTAAACCTGAAAGCTTCAACAACAGCAGCAAAGGTTTATTTTCCTACCAGCTCCATACCTGTTTTTGAACAAATTGCTTCATTTATTTTTATTTATTTTATGAGTCTCCAAACTGTTTCCTTTAACAGCCAGTTAGGTATCCAGATAATTAACTTACCAGGGCTCATGCCACATCCATCATCCAGGAAGCACAACATGAATCCACCCTGCAGTTTTTCATTATCCACTGTAAGGGAAAGCAGTCATTACTAATAAATATTGGGCTTAATTTGTTCATCAGAAAGCCATGCTGTTCGTATAATTATTCACCCTCCTCACTTGCAGCCATGGAGTGACAGTTATGGCAGCTCAACGATGAAGCCCAGAATGGAGCTTTGGCTATGGCTTCATAAAAAAACTGCAGGGAAAAAACAATCAAGCAACAAAAAGGCTTCAAATTAACATAAAACATCTATATATTAGTAAATTATGTATACAGCAGGACATACCCTGCTCTGGAATTGGACCAGGCCTTTAGGTATTTCTTCCCTAGGAGAGGAAAAATGTAGTTGGTGATGTCAGCGCAGGAGGCCTGTATTGCCTGATCAACCTTTTCACCCTCTCACCAAAATGTGAACTGGCAAATAAATCTAAGCCATTCTTATTAAATTCGCCAGGCTCCCTCCTAAGTAAGTAGTTCATTCCTGTAAGAACCTTTTGTAATGTTCCTTTCTGGCAGGAAATGCCTGCCCTGGGAAGATGCATTTGATTTTAGAAAATGGTCATCTGTGACGATAAAGAGATGCCCTTAAATCATATAAAGTCATCTCTGGTTTTAAAAATTGCTAAAGATGTAACTAAAACTCATAAGGTTAATTTAGTGGACTCTTTGTAAACTAGAAATAACTTCAGTGGTTGGATTATGAGATCCAGAACATTTTTTCAAGTGTCACTACAGAATTATTTATGCACAATAAACGGCACATGTTTATATAATAAATGTGGACACAGACACACACAAAGCCACCACAACAGTTAAAGGTGCGAACACTGCCATCAGCCAAGTATTTTCTCCTGGGCATCTGCAAGCTTTCTCTTACTCTCTTCATCCCTCATCACCTGCCTCATTTCCAGGCATTTGTGTCTCCAGGAATTCTTTTCTCCCATATTTAAATTAAACACCACGTTCAATTCAACCAGAATTCACATTTACAAACTTGTGTTCAAAACAGCACAAGAATAAGTATCTCAGAGACATGCATAACTGTCCTCGCTTGTTTTCTGTTGCCATACCAAAAGACTCAACTTGGGAAGAAAAGAAGTCGAGTATCAGTCATCTCAGTGCCCAGTGGAAAAGCTGCACCCAGCTGCCCCTGCATTCACGCAGGACTGGGAACCGTCTGGTCCCCACCAAGCTTAGCCTCCCAGCATCTCTGTGCAGCAGCTAAGCGCAGCCTGCACTTCCCAGTGCACTTGTCTTAAGCAAAGAGCACGCGTGAAAAACAGAGACAGAACAATACGCAGGAGGGGAAGAGAAGTTCTGTATCACTTGTAACTTTTCTATTTTAATTCTAATTTGTCCACCATTTAAAAAAAATTTTTTTTAAAAAAACCTGAATATCTGACTTACTCCAGAAAAAGAAAATCCTGTTAACCTGGGCACCCAGAGGTCAGAGTGACAAATAAAAATAGTCCTATGTATACCTTTTCTTTCCTTTTTTTCCTCAATTTATTTTTTAATTAATTTTAATGAGAAAAAAAATAAAATAGCAATGAAACAGTTTCAAAAGAAGTTAGTGCAATACTTACAATAACTAATGCAATGCATATTACTGTCTTCATAGTAGTTATTCAGAGGACAAGATGCACACCTGATATCTTGTCCGAACAAAATTAGTACAAACTTTTATTCTCAATGAACTAAGACAAAGTAGCTATATATCTATCCTAACTCTCTTGTGTAGACATATATACATACATTTTCTTTCTTTTTAAAGTTTCTAGCCAGGCGTGGTGGCGCACGCCTGTAATCCCAGCACTCGGGAGGCTGAGGCAGGAGGATCAGTGCGAGTTCGAGACCAGCCTGGGCTACAAAAGTGAACTCAAGGCCAGCCTCAACTGCATAATGAAACCCTGTCTCAAAAAGACAAAAATAAATAAATAAATAAAATTTAAAAAAAATAAATAAAGTTTCTAATACTAGGAGAAAATATCATATCATTTCTTATAAGAAGATTGTAAGTCAAATATACAGTATGAATCATAAAACAGAAATTATAATTAAACAATATTCAGAAAATTAATTAAATATTAATTAAATTAAATATTTCAAAAAATATTCCAAAATTCAAATCAAATCATGAGTCCAACTTAGAGACCAGAATGTTGTGTATCATATGTATGATTCTATAATCAATTCGGATTACTTGTATAGTATTTTACTAGGTTAATATATATAAAAACATAAACTAAGAAAAAGTTTCCATGGTAGTAAAGCATTACTAAGAATAAAACATAACACAAATACTGGAATGGCAAATACATGACCAGAACTTCTGACAGTTTGGGGATAAGATATCACACAAAGTTCTACTATGTTGTGTACATGGACAGTGTCCATGATGCTTACTGGTGGCCAGGTGTCACTTCTGGGATTGAGCTACTGCCATTTCCTTGACATCCACCCTGTAGACCTAGACAGAATCATGATCCATAGGGTGCAGGTGAGGTCCATTTGCAGAATATGCTGATGGACATATTTTGCTGCTGTATAGAAAAGAATAATTGAAAGACTGTTGTTGTATGCCTCTTTTTCTCCTGTGTTTAACTGTTTGCCCTGTTTGGTGGGTTCTTTCCATTCTCCTTCATGAAGTTGCGGTCATTTTGATCACTCTCTAGAATATGTTTAACTGTGCAGGACTGGCTTTATCACCATGAAATTCTTCAGTTGTTCTTTGTCCTGGAAGCATTTCACTTCTTCGTTATACTTGAAAGGGAGTTTTGCAGGGTATAGCAGTCTAGGCTGGAATTTGTGTTCTTGTAAGACTTGTAGTACTTTGCTCCATGCTCTTCTTGACTTGATGATTTGTAAAGAGAAATCTGCCATTATTCTGATGAGTTTTCCTTTAAATGTGATGTTTCTTTTCTCTAGCAGCTTTTAGTACACTGTTCCTGTGTGGAATTTCTGGGATCTTGATTATTATATGTCTGGTTGTGGTTTTAATTGGTTGATGTTATTTGAAGTTCTATACACTTCAGTTACCTGAATGTCACATTGTTTCCCCATATTTGCGAAGTTTTCTGCTATTACTTCTGCCCACATTCTTTCTATATCATTTGAATTGACTCCTTTTTTTCTTATTGATGCCTATTTGTCTTACATTGTTCATCTTTGCACCATCTTGCAGATGTTGAATTATTTTTTTCCTGCTCCTAGTTATTTTTAAGAGATCTTTTCTTACCTTTTCACTAGCTGCAGTGGTGTCTAAGCTCTAAAAGTCTAATTTCACTTTCATTCAAATGGTTTTTCCAGCTTGTGATTGAGGTTTTAATTTTCTGTATAGCACTTTGAATCTGCTTCATGAATCATTCAAGGATTCCATCATTTTTCTATTCTCTATTTTTTATCAGTGTCTTATTTAGAAGCACTTAGTTCTTCTTTCATTACAGTTATTATTTCTTTTTTACTTCAGCAATTATTTCTGATCTGATTTCCTCTATTCCTTTCTACAACTGTTTCTTTACTTCAGATGATATTATTTCAGAGATTTCAGGTGTGTGATTTCCAATTTCTTCTATGCTATTGTCTCCTGTATTTGTTCTGGGTGGGCTTGGAGGCTGAGACACTTTTGCTCTTTCTCTTTGTCATTTTGTATAGCCCTGCCTTCTGACCTTTGGGGTAGAGTTTTGGTAGAGTTCTTACCTTAGCACCAGATCTGGATCTACCAAGCTGAAACTCACCCAGGTGGGTGTGACTTGGGTCTGTCTGCTGTGCTCCAATTCTTCCTGCTGCAGCCCTTGGAGGTGAACTTGTTGTGCCACTCCAGCAAAATGTTCTGCTGCTAGATCAGCTGGGTGGTTCTTGTCTCTAGCTCTCTGCAGGGAGTTCTGCCACAGTTTTCCACACTGGGCATGTCTGATGGATGAAGTTCCAATTACACTCTGGGCTCAGTTGCTTTGTCAAATCTCTTTGCTTGTTTGCTTGCTTGCTAGCTTTTTCTTTTTTCTTTTTTTTTTTTTTTTTTTTTTTTTTTTTTTTTTTTTTTTTTTTTTTTTTTTTTTT
>PVJA010043660.1:0-16591 GCA_004027025.1 Myocastor coypus | reverse complement strand
CTGGTCTCGAACTCGCACCGATCCTCCTGCCTCAGCCTCCCGAGTGCTGGGATTACAGGTGTGAGCCACCACGCCCGGCAACCTGTGTTTTATCTATTCCAAAGACTTTATCAGTAATATTAACTTTGTTTTTCTCATTTATTAGTCTACCTAAACACATGTTCTGGGGCATATAAATCATGTATTTCAGACAACGTGATTTGTCTGCTGGGAATTTTTGGCATTTTCACTTAGTGGCTCATTTATTTATCCTAAACTCTATTTTTTTCCTCTCATTCCCCAACTTATTTGTTTATGTATAATCGCATTCAAATTGTAGCTCTCCGTCTGTTTAGGAACTGTCTTTGCTCTCTTTATCAAGTTACAAGGGTTGTGTGTGTTGAATTTGTATGCATCAGAGAGGCCCTGTCCAATACTTGCTATAAATGTCCTCATTCATGGAAAGATAATCTTGGATAGATGTTTGCATTTTAATCAACAGCAGTGTTAGTTTAGCTTGCATGTCCCAGACACCATGTAATTACTGAGTATGTCGACAGCATTAGAAAACTGTGATGGCACTCAGAGAATACTCTGTGTAAGTGACCCTTCAGATTATAAAGATAGCTTTGCAGTATCTGGAGAAGAGCAGTCTGCGATGAACTGCTGTACATGTCTGCTGTCATCTTAAGTCTCCTTTCATGTAGGAGAGCTTGGAGCTCAAAGCGATGATACTAATCACAGATTTATGGCTTTTATTTTTTGGTAGTGACAAATTAGCACCACCACTGCTTTTATCATAAAATGTTTTGAGGGTTTGGAGAGATAGTTTGGTCCATAAGCACCTGTCTAGCAGGCACAAAGTCTTGAGTTTGATCTCAGGTAAACAAACAAACAAACAAACAAACAAACAACAAAAAAATCCACAAAATAACCAAAAAAGTAAGCCATTGGTGGGCCGGCCAAATAGCTCAGCGATTTAAAGCACCGGCAAGTAGGTGCAGGGGTGAGGAGTTTGATCCCAGGGCCTACTGTGCTGGCTCCACCCCTGGAGCGCTCTGACATGGCAATTGAGACTGGGTTTGGTGGAGTGTACCTGTAATCCCAGCTCTTGGAAGGATGTAAACAGATGGATCACTAGGAGTCCAATATAGTAGTGAGACCCTGAACCCCCTGTAGACCCTTCCCTAAAAAAATACAAAAAAAGGTGTTTTGAGGATTGGGAGTGAAGCTCCATGGTAGAGCACTTGCTTAGCATGTGCAGTGCTCTAGGTTCAAGCCCTTGCACTGGCCTCCAGCTGTTTGGGTTGACAGTGATGAGCGCATACCCAGGTCTTCCTGCCTGGGTGGGCTAAGGAGGGCTTCTGCCATTGTAAGCAGCCACACTGAATGGCAGGATTGAGAAGTATAGGCTAGTGAGGACAGCTACCGTAGGACAGGCGAAGAGATGGCATTTACCTGGACCCAAGAAGGCACTGCACGATGTCGGCAAGGCACACGTGGGGAAGGGCAGTGTTGTAGGTACACGAGACAGCATGCATGAGTACCTGCTGCTGTGGGGGTGCAGGGTGTGTCTGAGAAAGGTGCCGTCGTCTTATTGGGCTGGGGAAGGAAAAAGGTGGAGGTTGGCGGGTGGGATCCAGAGGGCAAGACACGGGGCTTGAGAAGAGCCAAGGAACCAGCAGTGCGTTTCAAGAATGACTTAATTATTTTCTTAAAACCAAATGGGAGTTATGGAAGGGGTTTTTCACAGTGAACCGACAGACCCCTCTGGCTGGTACAAGGCTGAAGGTGTGGAGACCACTTGCTGACCCCTGGTGGTGCTCATGTGGAGGGGGCTGGGCAGATGGCAGGAGAATCATGTAGGTGGGGCAGAGCTTAGGGCGAGGGCAGGGGTGGAAGGAAGAGAGGAAGCGCAGCCGATGGATCTTGGGTTTCCAGCTTAGCTGCCGGATACGTGGCATTCCCTTTCATGGAGATGGGGCACAGTTGTGTTTGTTGATAACAAGGATAGAAATATTGTGTTACCTCACTGTATATTAAGCCAGACCAAATGTTGTGGCATATACAAAACTGGAATATATCATGAGTGTTGTATGTAGTTGTATTTCTTTACTGTGTGCTTGGTACCCTTACAAGCACCTTATGAGGATTATCCAGATTAAGCCTCACACAGCTTATGAAAGTAGGGACTGCCACTGCGTTCATGTTGCAGAGGAGGAAAAGGGTGAGCAAGACATGGTCCTGCAGAGACCTGGGCAGGAAGAGCAGCATTTGGTGCTCTGTGAGTGCAGAGGAGCATCCCAACCTGGTTAGTATAATTTAACTGAAGATGATTTTTTTGAGGTTTTGCTTTTTTCAAGGGAGCAGTGAGGAGTAGAGGAAGGAGGAAAGTTTCTTTTTAAAAATTATTATAGCTAAATTGGATGACATTAGGAGCAAAGGATATATGAGGAAGAATACAACTTAGGGGGTAAATCCATAAATGGGATACAATTTTCTCTGAACTTCCTTAATTCCTTCTTTAACAAATCATCAGTAGTGACAAATATTGCCTTGGGGTACTTTCCTTACTCAGCCTGCCCTGAGGATGGGGTGGGCACAGCACGTGGTGCTGTGAAATGAACTGCAGTCCCTTGCGCCTGCCTAAGCTTGCCCTAAGCAAGCTCTTTGGATGGCTGAGCTATCTCACTGGCCCTAGTTATATTTTTAATTGGCATCTTTTGGCCCTTGCTAATATTCCCTATAGGACAAGATATTTATGGTGAATGTTTCCAATACAGTGCTTGAAATGGCTGGGGCATGTCTGCTTATGTTTTCCTGTTTCCCACAGGAAAACAAAACTATTTTTGCATGGAATTTATTTCAGAGTATGAAGAGAGTAGAGGGAAAGATACTGAGCCAAACACTATTGTTTGTTGTTTTGCAGAACTGGGGATTGAACTCAGGACCTTGCACTTGCCAGGCAGGCACTTGTGCCCCTGAGCTGTCTCCCCAGCCCTGTGCCAAGCACTATTGATTTTTTTTTTCCTGTTTTCCTCATGCTGTTGACTGTAGGCCATTTGGTTGCTGTAGCTGTTCTGACCAGATGTTTTGAGTAACATTTCCCAAGTTGGCAGGCAAACAAAGCACTTAGCATAGTTGGAGGAAGATGGTAGGAGAGGGTATCAGGCGTTGGAGCCAAACAGAATTGCACTCCTGGAATCTCAAGGTGTAAGAACTTTTGGGAGGTTTAGAAATGAGTTTTTGTTCAGCTCCTGCCTTTTGCCTGATGTATACTTAAGACTTGGTAGATGGAAATTGTGCCACGCTGCTGCTGAGGTAAGGGCAAGGTGATGAAGTAGCTTGGAAGCAGAGCAAGAGCAGGAGCAGTCGCAGCACGCTGGCTGTTTTGCCAGCTGTCACACCAAAGGCAGAAAATACACATGTAAAGTGTTTCTTTGGCTACAAAACCTTCTCCTAGTGTAGGGTGGTGTTGCCCACTAGCCCTGAAAGGAATGACCATAGCAGTGTTGGATAAGTGGTTGGCTTTGCTATTATATAAATATATGCAAAAGGAAATATTTCAGGAAGTAGAATAGTACACTGTAATACTTCTCTATGTGGCTAGATCTTGCAGCTCCTTGGCAAATACTGGAAGCTTATGTGATGTCACAAAGACTGAGATATAGAATAAGAAATACACATATAAATTAGCCAAGAGAGAAAAATTTAAAAGTACCTTGGTTATCTTTGAGTTTCTGGTAGGGCTGGAGAACTAAGCTCAGAGAATCCACAGGTGAGTACAAAGAAGTGAAGGTAGCCAGAGCCTGAGCACAGGGTGTCGCAAGCCTCGCCACCACTATCAGACAGTGGAGATGCCTTGCTTTTAGCTCCATGCACCCAGCTTTTGATTATGGCTGTTGTGAATGCCAGCTCTGGAAACGACTTGTTTTGATCACTGATAGCCCCACTTTTGCCTTGTCTGCTCTGATGGGCTGTCGGTGGTGGTAGGCAGTCCTGGGCGGGGCTCTCGGCCAAGGCAGTGGTTGAGAACTGCAGAGAGCTGCTGAAGTGGGCGCCGGTCTCTGCCTTCTCTGTGTGGTGAGGGGATGGGCCTGTCCCCTGCAAGCGTCATGACGCAGAAATGATGCTCAACAAGAAAATGCATTCAGATGCAGGAAAACTTAAAGCATGGCAAGTGCATACTCTGATGGCCCAAAAATAATACATGTTTGTTTCCACAAAAATTAAAACTACTGCTTTTCATACCTAGGGAAGTATCATCAACCTCCTTAGACAGAGGCAACCCAAAATTCAGTGTCTCTGTTTCTTCTTTCTGTCTTACTGTGTCTCTCTTTGTCTGTCTGTCTGTCTGTCCATCTATCTATCTTTCTATCTCTGACCCACTCTCTCTGTTTCTGTCTTTATCTATCCACTCTACCTCCAGAACTGGAAATCTTACTCATGTGAGCTCTCATTAATTAAAGGATATCTTCCCAATTAGGATAAACCTATTCTTTTTTCTAGTTCTGCTATTGTTCCACTTCAGGATTTTAAGATCTACATATTAAATGCTAAATATAACAATAATATTAATATCATGGTAGTAATAATAATGCTCACTTTACACATATGAGGTTGCAAGAAAGCAAACAGGGCATTTCTGCAGAGCAGATGGTTGAGAAGGTATTCGTGGTCTCCTCTTCCACGAAGCATTCCTCTTCCCTTTGCACCTTTAGTTAGTACTTCATCTGCTTTCATTTTGCTTGTAAGATGGGCCGAGCTTTTATTCCAGAGGGATTTGAGCACTCATTATAGCTGGACTCTTGTTTTCGGGATTGGAGAGTGGAGTGAGGTCCTTTTTTCTCCCTAACTGGGGTTTCCAAGAGGTCAGGTACAGGGACTCACACTCACCCTGCACTGCCCAGCCACCAGCAGTACCTGGCACATGGATATGATATTGCTTCATTAGTAGCGCTCCAAGCTCCTTCTCTAATGTGTGAAAATGGCTGTAGTGAGTTTTTGAGTATTACTGTTTCTATATGTTTTAAATTGTTTAGTTTTTAAAAGCAAGGCATTAGTTATTAAGCAGGCATAGTGTTAGTTTCATTGATCATTTAATCCTTGTTTTGAGGATTTTTTTTCATCCTAATTGATATGAGGCACATTTAGTTGATTGGAAGCAGGTACCTGCCACCTGTTATTAAGCTTTGAAAAGAGTTTTTGTTATCGGGGTTGGTGAGATGGCTCAGCAGACTAAGCACTTGCTTAGGCAAGCACAGGGACCAGGGTTCAATCCCCTGCAGGACATGCAGCACCGGCCCTGCCCCTAGGTGCACTGAACTGGCCACTGAGTCTGGACATGGTGGGATACACCTGTGACCCCCACCTGGGGAGGCTGAAAGTAGGAGGATCACTAGAGTCCAAACTGCATAGTGAGCCCCTGTACCAAATACATTTATAAAAAGAATTTTAGTTATTAAGGCTGCCTAATAAATTCCTCTGTAACAAAGAGGAAAGAGAAAAGAGGAGAGAGGGTTTTCCTGGAGGTCACTGCTTCTGTTGCCTTTTGTCTACTCCTCCACATAGCCCCTTCAAAGTCATCCAGGTTTTCCAGGAGGGAAAACAAACACCACCTCTTGAAAGGGAGTGTCAAGATTGTCAGAGCGTGAAGCAGAAGAAATACTATGGCTGTGTCTAGAAAATGCAGTCTAGTGTGTGGGTGTTTACCTCAGCATGGCACTTAGCTCTATACAGCTATGCCTGCCTGTGGGTGGGCAGGCACTCGACGTCCACCTTGTGACTTGGACACAGCTCTCTTCCTTTCCATTGTTTTTACTTTCCGGTTTCCGGGAAATGAAGAACTGATTTTCCCTCTAGTTAGTTCCAGAATTAAGTGCACTTTATGTATTTGTTTTTTTTTTTTTTTTCATTTTATTAAGAAAAAAAGATAAAATAGCAAAGAAACAGTTTCATAGCAAGTTACTAGGATGGTTATAATAATCAATACAATGCATATTGTTTTCTTCATAGTAGGGGAGAAGATGCAGACCTGCTATCTTGTCTAAACAAGTGCACTTTAAAAAATCATTGCATAACTTACTTACATTCCAATCACTTCCTGGGTTTTTTGGTTATTAAGGAAACACTAGTTTCTTTTGGAAACTTCTCCTGTATGGAATTGGCAGTAGAGAAAAAAGAAAAAAAAAAAAAGCCACTTGATCTGATCTCCTGAAATAAAGTTTGTTGCCAGAACTGAGTAGAAATATATTACTATAGCTAGGATTTAATCTGATAAACCTGATCATTTGCATACAGATAAACTAAAAGAGGTGACTTCACATAATTATAAGAAATGTTTTTGGGCTTACAAGATAGCTCAGTGTTCCAAAGCACTGGCTTAGGCAAGCTTAGGTAAGCACAGGAGCCACGGTTTGATCCCTGGCACCACATGGTACATGAGCTGAGCTGGCCACAAAAAAGAAAAGAAAGAAAGAAAGAAATGTTTTGAGTCATTTAGATGTCATTAAATATTTCTAAATATTTGGATGTGCACTTATATATTTAAATATGATAGAGAAGAGTTAATTCTAACTATAATTCTTTAGTAACTTTTGTGCTTCATTCTTTTATTTTATCATGTTTCCATCTTTTCTATAGGACTCTTTCTTCTTTCCTTTGTTTTTCAAAACAAGAAAAATTGAACAATGGTTGCATTACATATTTTCATCATCAAATCAGTATAGATCAACAGACAGGTATGTAAGACTGATCAAACAATTAAACATTAACACTTTCAATAAACATTAATTTTTTTCCCTTTCAAATGAATTTTGTATTTAAATCATTCTTCTAAAAAAAAATTATAGGGCTTGAGGATGTAGAAAATGCAAGGTCCTGAGATTGATTCCTGGTACCACCCAAAATTTCTTTCTCTTTCTTTTCTTTTCCTTTCTTTCTCTCTCTTTTTTCTTTCTTTCTTTCTTTCTTTCTTTCTTTCTTTCTTTCTTTCTTTCTTTCTTTCTTTCTTTCTTTCTTCTTTTGAGTCCTTACACTAGGGAGACTATATGATATTTGCATATGTAGAACTGGTTTATTTCACTTATGAGTATATGCTCAAGATACATCCATTTATATATGAAGTCTTCTAGTTTATCATTCCTTATAGCTGTGTAATATTCCATTTTATGAAAATACCACATCTTTTTCAACCATTCTTCAGACGATGGGCATTTTGATTGTTTCCTGGATTTGACCATCACAATTGTGCTGCTATGAACATAGGTGCACAGGTATCACTATGATATGATGTTTTCAGTTCTTTTGGAAAAATTCCCGGTAGGGGGATAGCTGGATTGAATGGGATTTCTTTCTTTCTTCTTTCTTTATGTCTTATGTTCAGAAAACATGCTATCTCCATCCTGCTACCTCTCTCTCTCTCTCTCTCTCTCTATATATATATATATATATATATATATATACACACACACACCCCTGGGAGTGGGAGTGGGACTGGCACATCATATGGTGCTGGGGATCCAACTGTGGTCCCTGCAGTTGCCTAAGCTTGCCTAAGCAGGCACTTTAGACCGCTGATCCATCTCGCCAGCCCTATCCCACTACCTCTCTTAATGCCTTCCAGCATCCGTGTCTGTCTGGGTTTATTCACTGCTTGTGTTCTCTTTCTTCCCTTTTTGTACTTGTTAAACATGATTTGTAGAATCTCCACCCATTGGCTTCTCAGTGCTTCCCTTTCTGGTGTGTTTCTAAAATTTTATTTTCAAAGTTAAATTACACACATGTGATGTCATGACTGAGTGCGGATTTCTTTCTCTAGTGTGTACCATGTTGATTCTCTTAGTATTGTTTCTTAACAACATTTTCATCAATTTGTTAATTTTGGCATAATTACTCCAGATTTTATCAGTAATCACTTTTAAAAAAAACTGACTTGAGTTAATGATGAGAACAGACAGAATTAAATATCAAGGAGGGCCAGTCAAATAGCTCAACGGATTAAAGCACCTACAAGCAGGCGCAGGGGCCAGGGATTCCATCCCCGAGCCTGCCATGCCACCAGCCATCTCACTTGAGCTCTTTTTGATCGAGTGTTTCTTTTCTTCCCAAATATTGTATTTTCAGAGTAGATGCCCTAGGTGCTTTGCATTATAGTTCACATTAAGAGTGAACATTCCTAATTTCTAAAACTACAGCTTAATTGTTTTGGGGGCACAGTTGGCATCCCCATTCTCGGTAAAGGTTCACCGCAGGACAGACATATGCATGGGCAGTGGGCCTCTTACTTAGGCTGGGGAGCTCATTTAGAATATTGCTCATCATGGAGCCTGTCACCCAGTTGCTGAAATCCGTCTGCTCTCTGAACTTATTCTGGCCACTCTGAGTGTGGGTTCTCACATGCAGAGTCATTGAGAAAAAGAGGGAACACTGCCAAGCAGAGCACAGGCATTGGATGACAGCAGCATCAACTCACAAAAACAAAACTGTGTTCTTTGTGGAGGTCCATTTCAAAAGGCCGAGACTTCAGCTATCTTTGGAGGCCAAATTCCTCCTCCTTCTGAAGCTGGACAGAAGGACATTTCGTGCAAGATTGCCCAACTAACACTATTTACATATGGTGACCCTTCCCTTTGAGTTATTTTTCTGCTCCCCATCGGTGTGAACATTGTGATTTATATTTTGATGCATGTGCCAGGTGATAGAGTCATTGGAACAGTCTGTCTGGAAGCTATATGTCGCCTGGGGCTGTTTGGTGATTGGTAACCTGGAGACCTATCTGCAGCAGCAAGCCATCCAAACGCAGTTATTGTACTGAGTGTTCGTGATGAAAGTAGTACTGGGAGGGATGGCCAGGAACT
The DNA here is from genome assembly GCA_004027025.1 of Myocastor coypus. Classification (NCBI taxonomy): domain Eukaryota; kingdom Metazoa; phylum Chordata; class Mammalia; order Rodentia; family Myocastoridae; genus Myocastor; species Myocastor coypus. Next base: position 7,754 of record PVJA010043660.1, on the reverse strand, counting down.
GAGTAGAAAGGCATTTCATACAGGGTCTACAGGGCCTTGCTACACAGATCAGACTTGCAGTGATCCTCCTGTTATCAGCCTCCCAAGGGCTGGGATTACAGGCTCTCGAGCCACTATGCCCTGGCTCAATTGCCATCTCAGCACATCCCGGGGGCGGGGCTGGCATGGCATGCCAGGTATTGAACTCCCAGTCCCTGCATCTTCCTAAGCAGGCACTTTAATCTTCCTAAGCTCTCTGGCTGGCCCCTCCTCATAGGTTTATAATGTAAGAGATTGACTAAAAGAGATCACTGCTGTGAGAGCCACCAGTTGCCAAAGACACTGGAGAAACAAGAAGAAATTAGTTTCAGATAAGCAGAGTTAACAAAGTAGCAGTGGAAATTAAAAAGAAATGTTTATGCAAGGTAAGATCTGAGGGCCTGTGGTCAGAAGTGTCCTCAGCATGATGGCGTTGACCACACAGTCTGGGATAACCTGTGTCTCCTTATAATTCAGGTCAGTTCAAGTCATCGGTCACACACCGTCCAGTAAACTGTGAGCTCTGGCAGCTTGGAGGCCCAGCCCAGTCCGTGCACAGGGCTCCTTAGAGGTCTGCTCTATCTGCCTGCAGTGGGCTGGGTCCTTGGTTGTGCAGAGGCAATGAAAATGTGCTGAAATTGTCCCTGGGCACAGAGTGAGTCACCTGCCTGACAAGCCAGTAGAGTGGGCACAGATGCCAGAACCAGAATACTGCTTGGTATGGGATAAATGAGGAGGGTGAGGAAAATTCTCTATAGATTCTTGGTTTTGAGTTGTATAGATGATAACATTTTACCTAGATGAATTAGTTTTACTCCTATACCTGTTCTCTCTATAGTTAAAGTACACACAAACTGGTCCTTAGAGTATACACAATCGTTGTGTGAGTCTTGATCTTATGGATCACGTACAGTAGACTTTAAGGATTTGGCCAATTCTCTCCTCTCCTGGGGACTCTGAGCCTATGTGTCCTCCTGTTGGGGGGTGTGTCGTAAAAGTGAAACCTCATTTTAATATTAACCTGAGTCAAAAAGGGAGTTGGTAAATCTGCTAGCAAAATGCAAAGGTCTAATTTCATGAATTTCAATTTCAGATGACTGTGTGCCTCCTTTTTTTTTTTTCCCCACTAATAAGGAAAATTGGAAGTTTTGTATAAGTGTGTCTGCTCACAGAATTGCTAACTAGACATCAGGCCCATGTGTGACATCTGTTATCTCAGTTCACTCATTCATTTGTTCTTTTTCTCCTTCCTTTCTTCTTTCCTCCTCCTTCCTCTCTCTTCATTTTAGAACCTTATGTAAAACTTGATGTAAAACTTTTAATTCAGTATTCCCACATATTATAGCAATAAAGAAAAAATTATATTGGCTTGTGTCTGAGATTCAGCACAGGTGTGGGGTACAGAAGCCTGAAATAATAGCAAATGAGGACAGTGGTAGTAAAAATGGAGAGATTATGAGACTGAGAAACAGCTTTGATTCCTTGTCATTTTGAAACCAGACACAGGATCAAATAAATAAGACTCACTTTCCACTTACACGTATGTTTGTGTTTTTGGGGGATAGGCCTCTCCACTGCACTAAGGAATAGACTTTGTCATATTGGCAGAGAGAGATGTGTGGTGACAAGGGAAGACAAAATGGGGACAATGGTCTATTTTTTTCTTCAAAAAAATAAGACCTACTATCTGTTAAAGGTATCTTGAGGTTGCAGAAAATTTTATGGAACATTTCTGTTGAAAACGTCTGAACTGTGAATAGGGTGCTATTCTAACTGAAAACTTTGATTCTTCTTTGAGGACCAACCTCAAAGAGTTGGGGGTCCCAGGACTTCCCTGTGACATGCTCCAGTGATGAGGGACCTCGGTTTTCTTAGAGTACAGGAAAAAATCTAGATGTTCTTCATTGGCTGGAGCTGCTCTTCCAAGGTGGGTAGTGGTTGGGGTCTCCAGCTGTCAGATTCCTCCACAGAACATTTAAAAAAATGCATTCCTTGCTGATGTCCTTGCATTGTGGGATCCTTATGACTTGTTTATCTACTGCTGTGTAGACTGCTCATGGAACAGTGGTGGTCCACAAGTGAATGCATTTATTGGGTGAAAATATGAGCAAGTGGGTGTTTCGCTCCTACAGTCCTGGGTAGAGTCTTTGAGTTTGGATCACAAGGCTCAAAAGATCATGATTTGGAATTATTGTCAAAGGTGATGCTCTTTTCTGGGCCCTGCTTTCAAGGCTTTTGCAGAGAGGGCCTGTGAGCATAAGTGGTACATAGCCTGCCTCAGTTATTTCCTGTGAAGTCCTTTTTCTTTTTGTGTTGTCTTTGATGGAGTTAAAACACTTTCGATATTGAAGTGTTATTGCTCTTTAATGAGCTACCGTCCCCCACACAATCGAGGTAGGGAAAAAAGAGAAACGTGAAAAAAAATGTGGAGGTCGAAGACTTTTTCCCTCTAACAAATATTGCCAGATGAGGCATACAATAGCACACTCTCTTTTTCCTTGCATGGCTTCATGGATAAAACACAAATTTAATTTCTGTGCATTTTCTTCAAAAGAATTGTTCCTGGTCATGTTTTTGTCTTTAGGAGATGTTCCCATCGGGTTGGTTGGGGATCAGTGATCAGATCAAGTAAGTCTTGAACTTACCTTTGAAGTTTTTTTATTCTTTTAATTGGGAAAAAAAGAATCTCACTGAACCTTGAACATTCTTTCTTACGTACATCATGTGATTTGACCTCCTGGACAGTGCAGTTTGGCTGTGGAGGTGAGGTTTTTTGACCTAGTTCTACCCTTAGGAAATGCAAATATTTTCTCAATTAAGCTAGGTTCACTGGCTAACAGCAAACCATTGTTTCTTATTGTTCTGAGCTAATAGGCTTGGTATGTGAAGAGAGACCTCCTGCTTTGCATGTCAGTGAGAAAAACCCATGACTGATCCTCAGGAGATAACTATGCTTTCTATTCTGCTTTAGTGAAGCAAGAAATAATTAATTTTGTGTAAATATAGTCTGTGCATTTTTTTTCTTCTTTTCAGCTTGTTTGATGGTGTAACAAAGTGTTTGAGGGTCAAATTTCATTGAAACTAAGCCAAAACTCAGATGCAATCAGAGCACAGGAGCGCCTGAGCTTAGTTACCAACCGCAGTCTTGTTGGTTGTCTCAGGAAGTAGTTTTAGGACACTGTAAGTACAGAGTTGTGTTTGCTTATTAGTAGCAAGGGAGATGAAGACAGGTAAAAGAAATCTCTCATCCATAAAATATTTTTATTTTTTATGTATTTGGTATAGAGTCTCACTACGCAGCTTGGACTCAGAGATCCTCCTGTTTTCAGCCTCCCCAGCACTAAGATTACAGGCATGTGCCACCATGCCCAGTCTCAGTGGTTGGCGTGGCCTGTGGTGCCCAGAATCAAACCCTGGTCCCTGTGCTTTGAGCCATCTTGCCAGCCCTCACGTACACCTTTATTTACATCAAAGTATACTAAACATTGCATTTGGTTTGGGTTTCATTTTGGAATAGTGTTATTAAAAAAGTCCAAACTGTACAGAAAATTTTTGGTATACCTTTTATCACTCCAGCTTCTGCTGTTCATGATTTACATGGACGCAGTGTTGCTACTGAAGCTACCACCAGCTAGCGTTCCAGAAGGTCCCTGAAGGAGGAGAGGGGCACATGCCCCAACAACTCGCAAGAACCATGTCAGGACCCATCCGTGAGAGATCCCGGCAGATTTAACAGGTAGACTTAGACAGGAAGAGAAGCCAGGAAGGAGATTTTAGACTGAGCAGCTGGAGGGGCCTCAGCTCTAATGAGGAAGTCAGATTGGCCTGCTCACAGGAGAACCAGGCCACCCACCTGGTTAGCTGAGGTGGGCCTGGCTCTGGCTGATCATTAGCTCTGCTTTGCAAGACTGCTCCAGGAGAAGCCTTTGTTTAGCTTGGTGAGAACCGAGTCTGTAAGTCTCTTTGTCTTCTCAGTCTTGAAGGACGATGAGGTAGGTTAAGAAACTCTGGAGCTAATCAGCTGTTTCACTAGCTTTTAGGCAGATACACCATACACTACTAATGTACTGATATGCAGAGCTGAGAAGGGATTTGAACCAGGTTTTACAAGATGAAGGGCAGGATTTGTTCTGCTTTTAGTTACTGATCAGGCTTCTATACATTCAAGAGTCAATCCTCCTCTTCCTCCTCCTCCTCTTCTCTCTCCTCCTTCTTCTTTTCTACCTTCTGCTGCTGCTGCTGATTCTGTGTCTGCCTGCCTGACTACCTTAGAAGACTACATATCATGATTTAATGAGTGACAGGTTAAGGGTCCAAGAATTTACCCTCGGCCCCTGTGGTGGTCTCTGTGTCAAAACTTAAAAATTAAAATTGAAACTTAGAAATTAAAATTGACCCCATCGGCCAGACTTGGTGCCCTACACCTGTAATCCCAGCATTCCAGAGGCTAAGGCACGAGGAATGCTTTAAGTTCAAGATCAACCTGGGCTACATAGTGAGACCCTGTCTCACAAACAAACAAACAAACAAACAAGCAAAAAACCAAAACCAAAAACAGAAAAAAAAAACAAAACAAAACAAAAACCAAAAACACCCAAAACAAATAAATAAAATTGATCCCATCACTGAATCTGTAGGTCTTTATTTTTGACTCTGTCAGTTTTCCCACTAATGCCCATTTTCTAGTCCAGAACTTCGTGTTTTCTTTAGTTGTCAGGAGTCCTTTATTCCCACCACTCATGAGTGTTCCTCAATCTTTCATGACCTGGACAGTTTTGAAGGTCAGCTACCTTGTAAACTGTCCTTTGCGTGGGTCATTAAGTTTCTTGTGAGCTGGATGAGACTATGAATTGTGGGAACAAGAAAGCCAGGTGCTGGGCCCTACTTATTTCATTGTTGCAGAGGTACTGTTGGTGAAATAGAATTAAAAAACATATATCTCTCCCATCCAGAAATCCTCTCTATAAAGGCAGTAGAAAATGAAAAATGCTTTTACTGTTGAGCAGCATGAGGCAGAATTTGATGCCTGTCAGATAAACTCTCAAGGGATAAAAAAGACAGAAAAACAAACAAACAAACAAACAAACAAGTAAAAAACGCATATAGCTAAACACATGTAGCCCATTATGTCCATGTTTTCAAGATAACCAAAATTAAGTAAGAGATTACGATAGCACCTTTTATCTCAGATAATTGTCCCGATTTTACCTGGCCCATTGAGGTGACCACCTGTATTTGCCAACTGACCTCATCCAGAGAGAGAAATAAGCTTCTGGTATTTTTATGACAGGAAGTTTTTGCACTTTTGGGCTGGACACTCTCCCAGCTGGGCTCCTAGCCCCAAAGCCCTGAACAGAGCTGGGGGTGGAGGTGCAGTCTCCTCTAAGCTGCACTTCAGAGGCCTGGGAAGTCCTCCAGAAAGACGTTCAAGGTCACAGAGGACCCCAAAGGCCCAGCTAGTGTTCTAAATTGTTATATATGCTTCAGAAAGAGGAGACAAATGTGTTTATGGGAGTAAGGGGAAGAGGGAAGTCTTTTCAACATGTAAAATTAAACCTCTTTAGGTTTTAGTGGTCATGACAGGCACAGCTATATGTCTTTTCCTGAGGGTGTTAACTTTAGTACGGAGCTAATGCCCTGTTTTGCAGGTTTCTCTACTATAAAATTACTTTTATTAATTCATAAGGTTCTTGTGGGAGACACTTTGAGACTATGCACATGTGCTATTTCTTCTCTCCTCCTTCTTCTTCCTTTTCCTCTTCCTTTTCTTCTTCTTTTGTCTTTTTGAGACAGGGTCTCACTATGCAGTTCAGGCTGGCCTTGAGCTCACTTTTGTAGCCCAGGCTGGTCTCAACTCATACCAATCCTCCTGCCTCAGCCTCCCAAGTGCTGGGATTACAGGCATGCGCCACCATGTCTGGCCATGTGCTGTTTCTTTTTCTTCAGGGTTTAACCCACAGAATGCAGCATCCACCCGTGGCCCTTGCCTGCAGTAATGTTTCCTGTAGTATTGCCTTTGGTGATTTCCTATTTTCATTACTCCTTCTCTGTACACTGTGTCGACTGCAGTTCTCCTGTAAAAAAGAGATGTTGTCACATGTGTGTGCTCATTCATGTCCATCTGTACGGCTCATAGCTATTCATTTTGGGGTTTAAGTCGGACACTACTGCTGTTCATTTTGTTGGTTCACTTTTCTCTGTTTTGGCCATGGGGACCTTCTTGAGGCTCACTGTGGACCTCTTCTGACTTGGCCTCACATTTTTTTTTTTTTTTTTTTTTTTTGCCTTTTATTACCTTCCAGCCCCAGGAGGTATTCCAGGCTTATTTTATATTTTTCCATTCCTGGCCCTCCACTCTATTGTTTCTCCCTGGAGCCTGGTTCTTTTCATTGTACTTAGAAACCAGCGTGTGGGAAGTAGGGGGTGACCTCAGCACTGAGGTGTCGTTATCTGTAGACCCTCTCACTAGACAGAGATGGAAAACATGCATATGCAGGAATGCGTGCATTCATTTCTGTGTTTATCTGTCTGTGTATGTGTGTGGATATGAAGTGTGATGGAACAAGACAATGGATATTTACATTTTAGCCTACTTTATCATAGCAGAAGATACGCGGCCAATAATCCCCTCCAAAGTGTCCTCTCACCCCTGGAGCCACCTATTCCATCATTTTTGCCACTTTCCGAAGCATCTTGGAAAGTCCTCTTTCCTGTCTTTAGGAGGCCTAGTTGACATGGTGGATGCATCTGCTGAGTGACACCCAGCAGAGGGTAGGCCCCCAAAAGCATTGCGCCACATCCTCATCTGTCTTGTTCCCCAGCCCTGGCACTGTGAAGCTTTGCGCTCTGCTCCAAAGCCAAGATGACTGTGAAAGGTGAGACTTTTGAGTCAGCAGATGCTGATGCACTGGTAATACAGCAGCTAAGGACAGACTTCTGGATCTGCTCCAGAGAGTGGCAAGAATGGTCAGGTGAATGTTTTCAAAGAAAGGGGTAATATTTTCAGAGGAAATTAATGGCTGGTGTGTCTTACTGTAATAAACGCTAAAAATGTTCAACATTCATTGTAATTTTTGGTCACATACTGTATATTCAAGATAAAGTTCAAGAAATGGAATTGTTGGCCTCCCAAATAAGAGAATATACAATTTTATTAGCTGTCGACAAATTCCTTTCTGGAAGCTTCATACAAATTTACTTTCCTAACACCAGTGGGTGAGCATGCCTCTCTCCATAGCCTCAAAAACAAAATGTGTTACCAAAATATGTTTTATTTTTACCCTCTTTTTACTAGAGGTAAAAAAAAAAAGAGATGTCTTATTTTTATTTTAGTTTGCATTTCTCTCATTATTGGCTCAAACCTTTTTCATATGCTCAGGGGTCATTTGCAATTTAAAAAATGAAATTGTATTTTCAAGCATTTTTTTCGTCTTTTTCTGTCAAGACTTTCATCCATTGTTCCTTAATATTGAGACTTCCTTATACATTACAGGTACTTGTGCCTTTCTTGTGGAATATGTTACAAATATTTTCTCCTTTGACAAATGTCTTTTGACTTTGCCTACACTTTTTTTTTGGTTATGGAAAAATAATTTAAAAATTTTCTGTAACTGGATTTATCATACTTCTTGTTTTTGGATTTGGAATTATAATTTGAAAACTTTCTCCATTCCAAGATTGAAGAAGTTCTCACCTGTATTTTTTTTATTTTCACCCCCTTTTTTTTTTTTTTTTTT
>PVJA010043659.1:0-16629 GCA_004027025.1 Myocastor coypus | reverse complement strand
ACTAATTCATTAACTTGAACACAAGCAATCATGATGTAAAGTCTGCTCTTCGATATTTTCTCTTTCAATATGTGATTGTGCTCTACTTAAAATTATACTTGGTATGCAACAATTGTAGAACATTTGACTGTGTATGCATCTGCTTCCTCTTATTCCAAAGAGAATAATTTTCTTTTCTTTCTTTTTTTTTTTTTTTTTTGTTAGCAACATCAATAGGAAGGTGGGACATGCCCACACACTGTTCTCTGTAGAACTATTGTGAGGATAATACGCAATGTGCTAACTGTTAAAAAAAGAAGGGGACAAGACAAAAAAAAAGTAATGTTTATTGAAAGTGTTAATGTTTAATTGTTTGATCAATCTTATATACCTATATCAATCAATCTAAACTGATCTGATGATGAAAATATGTAATATAACCATTATTAAATTTAATTAATAAACAATAAAAAATACTTGGTATAAACAAAGAGATTAATTTTTTGATGAGGTTTGAATACGTTTTCTGTACATTTTAAATAGCTCCAAAATGAAATTTTAAAAATACATTATTGAGTTTTTTTAATAAAATATATAACTTTTGTGTCTTTTTGAGACAGGGTCTCACTATGCAACTCAGGTTGACTTTGAGCTCACTGTTACAGCCAAGGTTGGTCTCGAACTCACACTGATCCTCCTGCCTCAGCCTCCCAAGTGCTGGGATTATAGGCATGCACCACCATGCCTGGCTGTATAACTTATTAATAGAACTTAGACACTATAACCTAGAATATTTGGAACAAGACATAGAATATTTGGGCAAAATTGATCTAGAATATTGAGATCAAAATTTGGACCAAATATTTAAATCAAAATTTAATGATATAGCCATTAAAATGCAATATTTTTTAAAATTATTATAAAATTACTAACTGGTTGATAGTTTTAATAACAAATATATATATAGCATAATTATAAACATAAATATATAAGGTAAATATGCAATTGAATTGGAAGATAATCAGGAGAATAATTCAGAATGAACTAAGAACAAAAAGGCAAAAGAAGAGTTAAGATGGATGGGCAATAACTAATGAGTAAAAGAATTAGACTATAGATAAGAAATATTAACATAAATATGTTAACATATTATAAATTATTTTATACATTTAAAAATGTACACCAAAGGGGCCCGGTGGGATGGCTCAGTGGTCTAAAGCGCCTGCTTGGGAAAGCTTGGGTGGCTTCAGGGACCACGGTTCGATCCCCGGCACCACATGCTGCGCCAGCCCTGCCCTCGGGGTGGGCTGAGCCGGCCACAAAAATGAATGAATAAACAAACAAAGGTTCTGAAACAATAAATAAATAAATAAATAAATAAATAAATAAATAAATGAATAAATGAATAAAATTAAAAAATATTTTTAAAAATGTACACCAAAACACAAAGATGACAAAGAGAAAATAATACTTTAATAGCATAGCTAGAGTTATAAAACATGTAGAATTTGAAAAGAGACATGCGTAAGGCATACAGTGTTCAACTTACAAAGGTACAAGTTTCTAAGGAAAAAAAAAATCCAGAAAAATCTGTAATTAAATGAAACTTTCAATGAGTGAAAGCCCTTAGGAGAATTTTCAATGAATTCAAGTGTGAACGAAGTCACACAGCAATATTTAAATCTAGTTAATAATAGTACACAGCCAGGGATATAGTTTAGCTGCACAAGTGCCCGCCTGGAAAATGCAAAGTCCTGAATTCAATTCCCAGTAAAACCCTTCTCCTCCAAAAGACAGAATGTGTGTTAAATCAATTTAATTTTTAAAAAAATCAGATAAAAGCGATAAATGTTAAAAGACAGCTAAAGTGCAAAAAATAAAATAATCTCATTAATTCCTTGTCCATTTAAGAAATTAATACAGTATAAAACCACCATTTCAAAAGAGTGACTTCAGGCTTATAAATTCCTTGATTCATTGTGCTAAACTTATGGAGTAAGCAACAATCTCTCTGTTCAAAATTGCTTAGGTCACAGCAAGAGTCCTTTCCTGGCTCATTTTATGAGGTCAAGGCATCTCTACTACTAACACGAGAATGGTTTATGATCTAAAATAAATCCAAACATTCATAAGTAGAGCTGCTGAAAGGTCATAACAATATGATAGTCATGATTTTAACCATGCATAATAAATTTAACAGTCTTAATAATGAGGCTTTTAAATTTAGTAAATGATCAACTATAGAAAATAGCTGTAGAAAAAAAAGATTATCTATGGAGTGGTGTTTTATTGAAATTAGACAACAAATAAATTTACAATGTTGATGTGAATAGAACTATCAAGTGATAATGCTAGTAGTATGTGTATTTGAAAACTAAATAATCATTTCTGATTTTAAATACTTTTTTCAAATTAGTAGTAGGAAAATAATTTTCTCAAATGATAAGCACATCTGTGATAACCCATAGGCAAGATTGCTGGCTGGTGAAATGACAAATCCTCAAGTCTCTGAAAAACGAGCTACAGAGACAAATGCTCATTTCTCTACCTGTGTATTACACTAAAATTAAATCCCTACACATTTCAATCACTCAAAAATTCATTGGAACTTTGAAAATAAGATTGTCATTAACTATATAACTTGATTCTTTTCATGCAAAGTGTTATGGAATCCACAAATAGAAAGCTCTGTTAATCTATTAAAGTGTGTATTATTAGTAGGTTTTTGAGCAGCTATTTTATTGTACTTCCATATAGCTAAATCAAGCAAATGCACAACAAAAATAATTTTATTTATAATGAATCTAAATTTATATTCAGAAATATACACATATAGTTTCTTTTATAAGTGAAACCATGCAATAAATACAAACTTTTGTGTCTGAATTATTTCATTTGACATTATGTTCTTAAGTTGCATCCATGTTTCTTCAAACACAAAATAGATAAAAGGTTTAAGTAATTTCCCACATCATCTGTTGTTTCAAAAGTATTTTAATACAGTTCATGATTTGTTTCATTTATGGTATTAGCTTGTTGAAAAGAAAGTTTTGTCTTAGTTACCTTTGTGTTTCTTCTTTGTAGAAATCTTTTCACTCTGTGTATTGCATTTTTTTTTTTTTTTGTCTTTTTGAGACAGGGTCTCGCTATGCAGTTGAGGCTGGCCTTGAGCTCACTTTTGTAGCCCAGGCTGGTCTCGAACTTGCACTGACCCTCCTGCCTCAGCCTTCCGAGTGCTGGGATTACAGGCGTGCGCCACCACGCCCGGCTGTATTGCATTTTTAAGTGCATTTTGTACAAGATCTTATTATGCAGCTCAGACTCATAGTGATCTTCCTATTTTAAGCCTCCCCACGCTGGGATTCCACCACCATGCCATATGTCTGTGGCCGGGTCAGCACACCTGCTGGTGTAACCTGTGGTGCTGAGGACTGCACTTACCTAAGCAGGTGCTTAGTCCACTGAGCTATCTCATCGCCTATATACTGCATTGTTCTATATTGTAACGACTTTTGATATAATAATATATAGTGTATTAGCTGTTGTTTTGCTCTTAGTTTGTTGTGAAATTACATTTTTGAAAAGAAAATCAAATCTAACAACTTATATACAAAAATAACTGCAAATATAATACATAAAGAATACTAGAGGCTGAATAAGTTGAGACTATACTTTTTTTTTTTTTTTTTTTGTGGTGGGACCAGGGTTCGAACTCACGACCTTGCACTTGCCCAGCAGGCACTTGTGCCTCAGAGCTATCTCCCCAGCCCCGTGACTATACTTTTAAGTGACATAAATCTAACTCGTGTTTAAATATTGCACTGTGTCCCTGATATGAGCAAAGAAGGTTCACAATTTAAAACAGATAATGTAAAAAGGGAGGAAATTGTTCAAAAGGAAGATGAATTAAAGACAGAAAAGAGAAAAGTAAATAAGGGAAAAAGAAATGAAAATGTTAGACATAAAATAGTTACAAAACCTTATAAATAGGTTGGGGAAGAGGGGCTTGGGAAAAAATAGGAATTAAAATACAGATATAAATTTCCTATGATGAATATAGACATTATGTATATCTAAAATGTACCAACAAACTTAACTTGTGTTTATTTATTTAAAGTTCAGCATTATTGAATAAATGTTTTCTTTAATTGATGGACAGGTTCAATGCAGAGCCATTTAATATGTGGAAAAGTTGTTTAAAAATTTTTTAGGCTTACTCTATAATTTCTAAAGAAACATACAAATGAAAATATTTAAACTAATAAAAGATAAAAGGATTTAAACTACTCATTTCCCAAATTTTCATGATGCTAAATCAGACTTTGCACTGCTGGTAATATGTATGATCATGTATAGTATTAAATAAATAATATAAGAAAAGATTTGTATGTTATAATTAATTGAATATAAGTAGAAATAATATTAATTGAATATAAGTAGAAGTGGAGGAATCAAAGGTGTCATGTGTACCTGGTATACCTACCACTGACTCAATAAGCAGATCACCTGGCGGGCTGTGTGGTTAAGTCCTGGCACTGTTGTACACATGTTACAGTCAGGCCCCCGGAAGCTCCTCTTGTGGCTTTATTTTACACCCACCTCTGTTTTATGCACCACAACTGCTTCTTTTAATATTTCCTTGTTGTTTTCTCTAGAATTCAACTCCACTTGAAGGGCTAGATTTGAGGGGCAAGAATATAGCCTACGGAGATTTCCATGTTTAGAGAAACGAACTGAAACAGTGCTAACTTCCTGTTGAGAAGTGGTTTTGTTGTGAGTACATACCTTCAGGTAGAAGAGAAAGGACAGGCTGAGATTTTTTTTGTTTTGTTTTGTTTTTGAGACAGGGTCTCACTGTACAGTTCAGGCTGGCCTTGAGCTCACTTTTGTAGCCCAGGCTGGTCTCCAACTCGCCCTGATCCTCCTGTCTCAGCCTCTCAAGTGCTGGGATTACAGGCATGCGCCACATCGAGAGGCAGAGATTGGAATGTGATGATGGAAGAGCAAGAAGGGCCTAGAAAGGGAAATAATGAGGAAGCAACAACAAAGGGGAATCCTGGATGTGACAAACTCCAAGGGACGCTGTGTTCATGAGCTTCGCTGAGCTCATAAGATGTAGAGATGCTTAAACTATGGCACATCCCTAAGATTAAAAAATATTTCAAAAGTTTGCTCAGAGAGCATGCAATTATAGCTTCCTGATTATTTACATTGTTATAAGTGCACACTATTATTTTCTACATATCCCTTAGGCATCAGTGGCTTACTTTGATTTAGCTATTTACCAAGTTATTCTATACATTATAGCAAATAGCCCGAAGTAAAGTCAGCCTCTTACTGACTGTGTAGAGTATTGATTATTTTTCTTGCACAGCCTTGTATCTAAGTGTCTGGTGAGACTCCTCTCCTCTTGTGCTGCTTTATTGTCTCTGAGATACTCGACTTCTGAACAGTGTCCCTTGATAATGCTCTCCATTAGAAGATAAGCTTCTTGAGACTGTGGGCTATGCAGGGCTTAATGTTTTTCTTGTGACTCAGAGAAGACATCTTTAAATATTTACTGATGAACTGACTCAAAAGATCAAGAAATAAAGCACGGACATGTGCATATGCACACACACACACACACACACACACACACACACACACACACACAAGCATACAAGTTTTCTACATTCTGCTTTCTACTCTTTAATTCATCCAGATATAAAATGAGAGAGTAAATGCCATGCAACTGTACAGAAAATACTTTCCCCCGGAGTTTGAGAAAACATTCTGCACATGAGGAGGAGGTATCAGTGGAAATTGTTACTAATTTTAAGTGAGGTATAGACAGCATTTTATATGATTATTAGTCCTGAGACACACAATCTCACTGTTGTATCTCCACAAACTCTAGAGTGAGGCCCTTCTATCATGACAATCATAGGAACTGCTAGATGATGGACAGAACAATCCCTTTATGAGTTTCAGGAAACCCCCAGTACAGAATCAAACAATAAAACAGTATTATGCAAGCCCCAGGAAACATGGCCATTTGCTCCAGCAAGTCATCCATATCATCAGAGCTAAAATTGCTCCTTGCATATCATTTCCCTGTCTTTTATTGGTTGCCTTTTTAAGTGTTAGCTTGGATAGCTTGAGGTTGAATCCATGTATTATGATAAACATTCATCGGTCTTCATGACTGAAGACCCTGACACTTCTCTGTAGTCAGCATAATTGGTCACAGTTCTTTGAACAAAAGCACCAATACCAGTTAATTAAAAAACAGAAATATGTGCATGAATTGTTCTTGCTACAAAAGCACTCTCCTTTATCTGGGAAACCTGAAATTATGTTATTATAACTCAAGCAATTATTGCAACATTCATGAAAGCACATTCGAACATAGAATTTTAGAATATTGGATTAAGGACCAAAGACTAATTTTACATAACAGTGTCCCCTGAACTCATTTGAGTTCATAATTGTGCTTAACAACACAATTTTTCTTCATGAAGACGGGCATCATGCTACAACTACATAACAAACATTATATATTCCTGAACTGAAATCAATAATGGTATGGATTATAAAGCTATTATTTAAATATTAGTTAACTAATTAATTTACTTTAAAGTTGATCAAAGTATAATCAATCAATTAAAAACAATAAACCTGTTTCCTCTTCATTATGCACAGGGAGACTTCTTTTTCTATTTTCTTTTATAACTGGCCAAATGACTGAAGCCTCACTAATGGGAAAAAAGCAGTCGAACAATTTTTGACAAAAATGTACAACAATTGATTAAATTAAATAAGAAGAAATTTGGTCATATCATTTAATTTTTTAATTTAACTATTCATTCTCTCTACATATGAGGTACCAGTCATGTGTGTTTCTACCTCCAGAGTATGTGGTAGGACCGAAATACAAAAGGATTATTAAAAAAAAAGTAACTAGACTAATTTCCACAATGCCCTGAATGTCCCTCAAATGATCTCCCCTAGTTTTGGATGCATTTATCCAGAGCTCTTGCCACTTTCAGAAGGAGTTGTGTGTGTTTCTCCTTACACTACCTGGCTGCCTTGAGGTCCCGAATTAATCGAAAGTGTTTAATTTTTGTGTTCACTGGACCGTCAGGTAAAGCCAGCCCCGTGAATAGGGTGGAAGAGGACGCATCTTAATGTTTTTATTTGACAGACATGTACGTAAATATTTGGTTGAGGAAGTATGCTCATAAATGCAGTAGATGTTAAAGTTTTTAAAACTGTACTACTGTAAAACACATATTGCCATGAATTCCCTCACAATACATAAAGTACTCCACCTCTCTGTAAGCACACTTATGCCATCATTTTGACAATGTGTGTTTTCCCATATTAAGTCTTTGGAAAAGAAATAAACATTTGATGTGCTTTGCAATTTTCCTTTGTATATCCATTGGGATACAGACAAAAGGAAGTACTTTAGGGTTTATGGGTAAAGGATCAAAACAACTTAATAACCATGACATGAAATGATCATGTACAATAGTCATTCACTTTGCAGGGTAAGGAACTACATAATGCATATTTTGTAGTGAAAAACTGAGTACATATCCTTTCCAGCTTCCTAATAAGAAATAAGAAATCACAAACTAGATAAGCGTTATTGTGCAAGAAAGACCTGGGTGCACAGTATATAAATATTAAAAAATTTCCAAAGACTATGAGGTTATTTGCAAAACACTGCACCACTGTCAAAATACTATAAAAAAAAAAAAAACTTACTTTGAGAAGTAGAAATC
Organism: Myocastor coypus; assembly: GCA_004027025.1. NCBI lineage: Eukaryota > Metazoa > Chordata > Mammalia > Rodentia > Myocastoridae > Myocastor > Myocastor coypus. Next base: position 8,878 of record PVJA010043659.1, on the reverse strand, counting down.
AGTTACAATCGGCAGTCTGATGTGAAATCTAGAAACATGAGTCGGGTTCAATGATGCTTGCCAGTGACAATCCAGGAGGCTGAGGCAAGAGGACTTCAAAATATATTTCATTCTGTTCAATTCAGGAGTTTATATCTGCCTCAGGATAAAAAGAAAGAAAGAAATCTGGGAATATAGTTCTATCTCAATGTGAAGGACCTTGGTTGAATGACTGTCATAATTTGTATCTAGTCATCCCCGCAAAGCCCCATGTAGTCTTAGAGAATTTTCTAGAATTGTGACTAATTCACGATCTGATGTTAGGATTATGAGTGTAAGTGCTTTTGGCATTACAGGTGTGAGTATGACACCACGGATAGCCTGGTGGCAATATAAGGAAGGAGAGAGGCTTGCCTCTATTGTCCCCCCTGCTCCACCCTTTTTCACTCTTGCTATTTCCTGTCACCTTGAACTGATGCCCTGTTATATATATCACTCTGCTTTGGAGCCAGTTGAGCATGAATTGAAGCCTCTACAAATGTGGGTCAAATAAACCTTTCTTTAATTGTATCAGGATTTTTTCCCAGAAATGAGAGAAAAGTCATTGATACAATCACTAATACTGAATATAAATAAATAAATAAATCATAATTGAGTTAGTAATACAAGTACTTTGTCAATAATGTCTTATCTAATGATAAGTGATAATGTTATATTATCTCAATTATATATAATGTTATAATATCGCAATATTGCTGTTCAAATTACATTTATAAATATTTTGGTAAAATATTTAATTTTATATTTTCAGAATATAAAATGAAAAAAAATACATACACACACACACACACATATATATATATATATATATATTGGGTGTGTGTGTGTGTGTGTGTGTGTGTGTGTGTGTGTGTGTGTGTATGTGCAGTTAGGGGATCAAACTCAGGATGTTGCACTTGCCAGGCAGGCACTTGTGCCCCTGACCTATCTCCCTGGCCCAAAAATGAACTAAAATACAATCCAAATTAAAAAATGATATACTTTGTTATTATTTATTAACTTTAACATATACATGCAAGAATAAAAATAATATACTATGTAAATAAGATTTTTAAACAACATTGTTCCAGATAGAAAAATTCATGTAATACATAATTAACTCATTGAACACATTTAATAAATGATTGTGGATGTATGTATTTGATGATAAAGTATTAATATAGGTTTGAAAAATAATTTTAGCCTGTATATTTAAAAACACTTTTAGCTGTTACATGTAATGTTAGAAATCATGCCAATTTTATGTAGCTCAGATTTGTTATGCATAAATATATTTTAATATTATATTTCAATATATCAGCTTAAATATTAAGTATTTAGTGGAGTACTCATGCCTTGAGACACTAACCTTGATTATTTTTCCCTTCACTCTTCTAGCACAGTGCTTCCTCTATTTATTTCTCATATGCTGCTAAATTTACAAAAGTAAATCTGAGATAACTTATTTGGCTAAAACAAAATATACAGCAATTTTGTTCCATATGTTGAAATTTCGTCAGTGTGCTTGCTTTATTCTCTAATAGATATAAATGGAGATAATTTAAGTTCAAGGTTCACATAAGCTACAATCACTAGCATACATCATTCATGTTACATAAAAATAACAAATACAATTTTAGAAATTTAAATTTCTATTGACTAATATACCTGACAACTTCAGAAAAAGTCAGACCTTGGAATTTGCAACCAAAAGAGAAAAGTCATCTCTGTAAAACCACACTTTGAAGCATTTTTCTTAACAACTGTTGTACATGATTTTAAGGATATAACAATTTTATTCAATATTATCCTCTATCACTTTTGTGGGATTTTTTTTTTTAACCCATAATTGAACTCAGGACCTTGCACTTGCCGGCAGGTGCTATACCACTGAACTGTATTGTAGGCCCCTCTATCACTGTCTTATAAAACATTTTCAATTAAAATATAGCCGTATTCAGCCAGGCGTGGTGGTGCACCCCTGTAATTCCAGCACTTGGGATGCTGAGGCAGGTGGATCAATGAGAGTTAGAGACCAGCTTGGGCTACAAAAGTGAGCTCAAGGCCAGCCTGAATTGCATAGTGAGACTCTGTCTCAAAAACACAAAAAAATATATAGGCATATTTTCCTCTATATTTAGCAAAATTGCCCAATAACATATGCTTAGGCCTTTTCCTTTTTCGCTAGTTTAATACTAAGCTTCAGATGTCAGCTAACGATGATTCATGGATGAAGCAAACCTGCTGCCTACTTTTATGAATTGAAATTATATTTGTTCATACATTGTTTGTGATTGTTTTCTCACTCATGGTAAGAAAAAATATATTTGCTTGGACTAGAAAATTTTCCTATCAATACAAATATATTCACTTTTCTTTTCCTCAGCTCGAGAACGTATTTGAAGAAGGATGATAAATTGCTGTTGAGAGAGAGGGGGAAATACCTAGAAATGAAATGCAAGAATAACATTTATCACAACTTATTAACTGGCATGATTAAAATGAAAATTGATCTTAATGACAAAGCACAGGATCTAGTTGCATACTTTCCCAAGAAGTCTGGTGGTGGTAAATTGAACAAAAATCATTCAAGAAAAAAAAAAAAAAATCCATCAGTGCTGTGGGGTGTCACAAGTAGGAATCTGCTTCCCTGGAGATGACCTGGACCGGAAGCCTCTGTGACTTAAGTTGGGTGGCATTTTTCCTGCCAACAGCACTCATGACTCAGCTCTTAGCTCTTTGCTTTACACCTAAGAATTGTGACAAGGGAACTTTTATGATCAAACTACTTGGAAGGGACAACATGACCTTCATGGCAAAGAACAATTGATTTAAGATAATGGTAGAATATCAGGAATTTCTTTGTTTACAGGTAATCTCAGTCTGGCTTCTTTTCAGTATTGTCATGCCTTATAATCACACCTGTCTCAATATCTGGTCCCGGCACACTGACAAGTATTTTTCTATCTGGGTATAACTCATGGAAATGCCAAAGTGCTGTTTTGAAAACAAGGTACTAAATAAATTTTTTCTTAGATAGTTCATACTCCACATCCTAGCACACATGTGTCTGAGGGTTCTTACCATATTACTAGCCCAGAAACCATGTATGTGGTTTCTTGGGTGGCACACCCAAATTTAAACTGCAGCTGATTCCAATAGCAACATTAGAAAGAAAAGACTTTTTAAAAATGTATTTGCTTGTTGTAGGATAACACTACACAACTCAGACTCATGATGATCCTACAGTTTTCAACCTCTCCAGTGGTATGATTACAGGTGTGCACCACCACTCCCCGCCTCTGGCTGGCTTAGCCTGTCCTGGGGTGGGGCTGGTGCAGCATGTGGTGCTGGGGTTCAAACTGTGGTCCATGCACTTTCTAAGCTTGCAGGGGCTTTAGTCCACTGAGCTATCATGCAGCCTCTTTCCTTTCCTTTCCTTTCCTTTCCTCTTTTTCTATGTGTCATTATTTTTTCATTTATGTATTTGCTACAGGGTCTCACTGCACAGCTCAGGCTCATAGTGATCCTCCTGTTTTCACCCTCCCCAGGTCTGTGAATTACAGGCATGTACCACCATGCCTGGACTGACATTTTTGTAAATGTAGCTAATGAAAGCAGGCCAAATAAAACATTTTCCCATGCAGCTGAAAGAGATTGCAATCAGAAACAGGAAGAACACTGAATTTACCAATAGTAGATACAGAACTATGTGGACACATAAATGCATTCTATATTTTCAGAAATGAATAGTGTTTTATGGAAGGGTCTACAGGGTGTACAGGCTCTTTTGACTAGATTGTACTCATGGTAATCCACCTGCTTACAGCCTCCCAAGAGCTGAGATTACACACATGTGCCACCATTCCCAGTCTCAATTGCCTTCTCCGTGTGCCCTGGAGACAGGGTTGGCATGGCAGGCCCAGGATCAAACCCTCGGCCCCTGTGCCTGCTTGCAAGTGCTTTAATCCACTGAGCTATTTGGTGAGCCCTCTATCATGTTTTATAGTATATGGTACTACCTATATAAAACAGTATTTTATTTCTGTAAGGACATATCATTTCTTCCTGTGCTACTGTGAGCATATCTAATAACATATTACTTTGAAGTACCATCCTTTATTTATTTATTTCATTTTTTTGGCTCTTCAATTAGCTTATACTAGCTTTGAACTCACTTTGTAGCCCATGCTGGCTTCCAACTCCCAGCGATCTCCCTGCCTCAGTCTCCCAAGTGTTGACATTATGGGTGTGCACCACCACACCTGATTATTGTCAGATTTCTTATTTGGATAATTTCTTCATTAAGGAAAGTAATTGCACTGCTGTGCTAGGTAGGGTGGTAGCAGTGTGTTAAGCCAAAGCCTCAGTTCTAAATACGATATAAATCATACTCCTTGAGGAGAAAATGTACAGCAATAACAAAAAGCACCAGGCAGCTTCACTTACGCTACATCGACGTTTCACTATACCACATTTTACAGTCACAGCCATTGTAAATAAAATGCAGAATTCAAGCAGGCCTATCAGGCCTTCTTCAAGTGCACCAGTCATACACCTGTAAGGAAAATGTCATCGTTCATAAGTACTGCATGCCCATAATCATCCCTGTAGAGAAGGATCTATGCCTCCACATGCTGGATGACTTTGTCACCCTAGGTAATCTGTGTCTTTAATGAAAATTGTGAGATTAAACTGATTGATGGTAGTCTCTCTCAAATTTATACTGAATGAAGAGGTGTTACTGCCATTATTATTTTAGTGTCAAGAAGGATATTTTGACTTATGTCTCCCTCTGTCACATTTCATCTGTCTCAAAGTATAGAATATCCCACTAAAACTTTGATAATGGTTACCTCGGTCTCATACTAAAGGAAATATATGCTATTTAGAGCCATCAAGAGAGGAGCGATTCAATTTGAAACCCCTGGTGAAATTTTCCAGGGACATCATTCTGTCTTGACATCCATTTGCACCGTGCAAAGGTGCCCAGGTGCAGATGCCCCGGAAGGTGGGCGGAGGAGAACAAGGGCAGCACAGTGCACACCCAGCCCCATCTTGTTCTGTGTCTCTGCAAAAGTACCTACCCTTATTGTGAAAATATTAGCAATGCAAATGAGATATGAGCTATCTTAAAGGCAGATTTTGGTGATGTAACAAGCACTGCGGATCATTTCTGAGTAAGACTGGTGCAACCCTGTCTGATGAATTCATCCTGCCATATTGCGCAGGAGTCGCTCAAGGAATGTGCTCCCTTATGCAAGGCATGTCCGATTGCCTTGTGAAATGGACAAGATAAGCATCACATACACATGCAATTTGGGAATATTTCACCGGAAGATACAATTACTTTTTGCTATGGACTGAGACCTTTCTTCCTGGGTGATCCATTCTCATATGCAGTTTATCAGACACATCTTTAATTGCACATTTCATGGTCTCCTAGCTTTGGCTAATTTCTCTGCTTCTGGAGTGCCTGATAGATAAGTATGACTATATGCAGCTCCAATTATAGCAATTTTTTTCTAAATGTTCTTTGGCATTTTTGTGACGCCATAGTGGATGGTAGTACATGATCCATTTCTTAGAGCTTTGTTATTTGTCCAGTTAGTCAGTCAGACATTTGTTGATAGCCCAGCTGTTTGTAGTTACAACGAGAGGGTTGTTTCATTTCAGGCTTACTGTTTCATCCAGTCCTTGAGTCTGGATACAAGTTTTCAGCAGCAGGTTTCATGGATAAGGTTGTTTAATTTGAGGAGTTTGCCTCAAGAGAATCTATCGAAATGTCATGTAAATTATTGTGTCTCCCTTTCCTTAACACTGGGTAGAGAAATAGATGTCAGAGCATCTCACACTGCTTTGTTCACTTCTCTGTTATCTGTCACTGGTCCTAGAAGTTTCTTTCCTTTAGAAATATCTATCTATCTATCTATCTATCTATCTATCTATCTATCTATCTAATACAGGGTCTCACTACTCATATCCATCTCACAATCCTGTCTCAGCCTCCCCAGTGCTGAGATTACAGGTGTGTACCACCACACCTGGTTCTGAGGCCAGCACAGTATATAGTCTTAGGGACAGAACTTAGGTCCTGTGCTTGCCAAGCAAGTGCTTAGACCATTAAGCTACTGCCCCAGCCCTTACAGGTTTCTTTTGGAAGTGGAGCACTGTCTTAACTGTGGCTTGCAACAGTCATTTACTTTTAAGTTTTGCAGTTTATTATTTTTCATCAGCACTTCTTGCATGAATAGTTGCCAGTTTCATAGTTCAAGATCGAGGTGACTGTATTTCAGGTAGGCACATCAGTTCCTACAGTAGCTGCTTCATCTGTGTCTGGACTTTAACCTCAGCCTTTGTCACGTCTTTTACTGCCCTATAAAAACAACCCCACAGGAGCTACAGCCTTTTTCTTTTCTGTATTTAGGACAGGGTCTGCAGGGTCTACTGGTCTCATGACACGGATTGGACTCACAGTGATTCTTCTGTTTTCAGTCTCTGAAGCACTGGGATTACAGGTACACCACCATGCCTATTCTCAGTTCCCACCTCAGCATGTCCCATCAGAGCACAGCAGGCCATGGATCAAACCTTGGTCCATGCATCTGCCTAATTGACACTTTAGTCTGCTGAGCAACCTGGCAGGGCCTACAATCTTGAATAGCTCCCCTGCTTCCTCAGCATGTTTTTCTCACCCATGAATGGCAACACTCTGCTCAAACTTGGGGATATTGTTTGGACAATACTATATTTGCAGCTGAATCCCAGGTAGAAATGGATGGCCCTCCAGGGAGATACTCCCTTCTCCTTCTGGAATCATATTTTTTCTCTTAGAAAGCTCTAGCCTCAGTGCTCAGAGCTCTTCTGGGTCCCTCAGGGGGCTTACTAACTTCCACATCTACTTCCTAGTTAAGCTAGTGCCATGGGATAAGTACTTACAGATTAAACAAAATATGAGTTCACAGTATGTGGACTATAGGTTTTATTGCACCTTATTTCTTGATATGAACAGAAAATAAGATAGATTTTGTTTACTGACCAAGGATAGCACCCAGTTATAAACTTGCCCAAGAAGTGTGGAGGCAGTGTGTCACAAAGGAAACTGTCAGCAGGTCTGGTGGTACTGTGCTGGAGAGAAAACTCTCTCTAGAGATAGTTGTGATGGGAGATGATACATCATCAGGGCTGGCACCTGTGGGCTAGACAGAAGGCAAATGGCCATTCACAATGGCCATCGTGAACTGGCTGGAGTACAGAATTCCTGGGCACTTTGTCTACATCTTGGCCTTATAGGGAGGGAATTTTTACAGTCAAATTAACCAGCTATACCAGGCAAATGTTTAACTCATTAATAGCAAAGTGTTCTGTGCTCAATGTTCCTACTTTTCTCTCAGTGTTTGTTTCAGTTATTCTTCTTCTTGCCTTCTGGGAAAAAGTACACACCACCTAGAATGATGGAAGGAAAGGGCATCTGAGCTCACAGTTAGCAGAGATTTCAGTCGATACTCAGCTGGCTTCAAGGCAGAGTGGCACATGGGATAGGGCAAACATTAATGGCAGCGGCAAAGAGCAAGAGAAAAAGGGAGGGGCAGCAGCGCACACAGCTACCAAGCCTCTCTCCCCTGCTCATGTGGTGATGCAGACTACCTGCCCCAGGGTGGGTGCAGCACCCATTCCCACGATAATCAATCACAGACTCTAGAGTCCACCCCATGACTGCACGAGGCTTTCTGGGGATGCCTAGACACAAACCATAACTGTATTCTTCCAACTTCCACATACTCTTTCTCAAGAAACTACATAAACTTCCTTATGAAATACAGTTCTAAGAAAATGAGATTCTTCTCTACCAGCCTTTCTACACATCCTGCTGAATCTTTTATTCCCATTTGCTCCTAATAATTGTATGGCTGCTCTGGGAATGTGGACCCATTCATATTTAGCCAATAACTTAGTTTACTTGTATTCATCTGCTGTATTGTCAAACACTCCCTCACTTTTTCTGCCTTTTTAATCCATGTACACACATGCTAAGGTCTCAGTTGGAAAGAAAATTTCTTCATCCAGATTTTCTCTTCCAGATTTTCTCTTATATTTGAAAGAGAGTAATAATCTCTGTTTTTTCTTTGTCAGATAATCTGAAGCATTTGCTATAAAAGTAATGCCTGTGTTTTTCATGTTCTATGAAAGTTTGTAGCAGGACTTCCTTGTCTTTGCAGGGCTAACTAATTCTCAAATACAATTAAATCCATTTCTTTTTAATCTTTTTAAAATTTCCCATGACCTCTCCATATTCTTGTGTTATTTCAGAGCTGTTAATGAATGTATCTGTCTTCCAGAAAGTAGGGGAAAATGGAAACATAAGAAAATAGGCAACACCCCCATCTTGTACAAGTTTGATTGAATATTGAGATGCTTTGAAATTTGTAAATCCAATATATATATTTTTCTTATCATGTTTAAAACTGCAAAGCTAAACTACTTCAGGTTATTACAGATAGATTTTTGTCAGTTGTTATTTTCAGAGAAAATCTCTATATTTATTGGAATTCCAAACTGTTTTTCCTATGTGCAGCCTACAACTGTGAAAATGCTTCTTCAAGTCCCTTCTGAAAGAAGCAAGATGTGCTGCAGGTTTTCATCACTCTGTTTCAGTGATTAGCGTAACATTAAGTACTGTACCCATTTGCTATACTTAATCCTTGATTTTCAATTATGTTAACCTGTTAATCAACAAAATAAAACTTCAGTTACTTTACATATTGACAACTTCAGTGTTTCTCAACTATGTTAAAAGTCAAAATATAGGGCCCGGCGGGATGGCTCAGTGGTCTAAAACGCCTCCTTGGGAAAGCTTGGG